>JAQFYB010000991.1:0-39073 GCA_034694085.1 Pogonognathellus longicornis
TAGGAAGACTGTTACAACTAAGCACCATCGTGAAATTCATTTTAAATTTGTTGCGCGTTTTTACAACTGCCACAGCGTTACATCATCTCAGGTTAGCGGTTCCCTATTGTATAAAGTAGTACATATACCAAATTGGAAATAAAGATGCAACTGGTTAGGTGTTTATTTAGTCAGTGAGCGTAAAAAGAAAAGCAGCTTTACAAATAATTATGATCCTGTGACAAATAGCATTTGTGTAGCTAATACAGATTATCGAAAGATATGTAGCTATTGCTATTACACTACATAAATACTTTACATAAAAGAAGCTTTAAGCACTATACATACCTACAGCATATTATACCATTACATACAATAACACATAGAATAGAATTTATAAAAGTGAAACTTTGATGACAAGATTCCAACGGAGAGTATCACATTTTAACTTACATAAAAGTGCATACAATATATGTGCAGGCATTTTGCGAGGTTTAGTTGGAACATAAATAGCATACATGTATATTGCATGTACACAGATCGTAAAAGTGTTAACTTTTGCGGGGCATGTATTTTATAGTTTAGTACGTAATTGAATTTTCAAATGGATTGAAACAGTGCTGTGTGTGCAAATATAGAGCCTACTTGTTCACATATATCACAAGAAGATTGAAATTGGACAGTAGACTATGAAATAGTAAATAATGTAATATGTAATGCTATAAAGTGGCAAGCCTCCTACATTCCATTATGAATGATAACAATAAATATCTAGAGACACTACGTCAACGTCAACCTCCTACATTCACGACATGACATTCCCTTGTCAACTCCTCTTTGCGTACTGAATTTTACAAGCAGAAGGAGATGGATGGGGATGAACAGCTCAAATACAACGAATGAATGAAGGAAGAAAAAGCTTCATAACTTCTTACAACAAATTAAGTTAAACAAATACTAAAAGCAGTCGTACACACAGAGAACGGACTGGATTACCTCTAAACGACTGACAACTCATATATCATTACATCATATTTACTTTTAAAAGAGACAGCAGCATCTTATGTACATAACATCATCATAAAATAACCCAAAGTCTATAACTGTAAATAAACAAAACGAAAATAGGTACACACCATGCTACATGTTCTTCCATGTGTGTTTGTGTGTGTTGACTCAACCAAATTATAGTAGACATACTTTATTTACTAATTACAAATTAACGCACATTAATTATAAATTAATTCCCAAATGTTTTTGTATTCCTTGCATGAAAGTTGGTTGAAGATTCTTTGTCATTAGTTATGTATATAGTCTTCAAGAAAACAAGATTTTATTATGATCTCATTATTCAATACATTTGTTTTTATTTCATGTCCTGTCTCAATAGGGTTTCTCTATTACAATTTCCTGCTTTTCACGGCTATACATTTATATCAACCAAGGAAGAAGTCTTTACAAAACATCCAAAATCATTCATGCGCTAAATCTAATCTTATTTGTAATTGTTTGCAAAGATTTAATTTACGTTCAGTTAGGTATGTATGTTATGTATACTGTAATGAATTATAAAAAATCGTCTATGCAGACAACATACAATTGTATTTGCAGTGATGAAGAAATAATAATTAAAACAAAGCAGAGTTACAGTGGAAAGAGTTGTGATGCAATGCTTTAATTGATTTTATTTTAACACGCTCCTATCTACACCGGAAATATATATATCCAGCCAGCAACTGAGAGCATGAAAATATTAATTTTTTGTTACTTAACTCAATTTGTATCCAAAACTTTCTTTTGTCAGCTTTCTTCATGAGAACTACCTCTTTGTAATCGCATGCATCTGATTAGATTAGGGAAACATTTCAACATACCTAATTACCATAGGTATTACATAGTAGGTATTTAATAATCTAAACCATAACTCATTAGTAGGCAAGTCAAATCAGTATGCAGTTTTATCTGTATGAGTAATAAACCTCGCTAAAGGTGCAACCATGCCATTTAAACTGTCTTTGGTCAGACCTTGAAATATTTTAACTGAATTTTAATTTTGCTTTATAATTACAAGGTGCCTATACTAAATTACATTGTCATGGATTCGTCAGGGCATTTTTGTGCTGAGGAGGATCAAAACATTTAACTAACATCATTTAGGTATCCAGATCACAGGTAACATTAAGTAAGTAACTAGTGTAACTACAAGTATGCTTTGTGTATGCCATGTAGCTTGAGCTCAATTTATTTACTTTATTCAAACGCTTTCGATGGTTCAACCTGTGAATTATGAACAATAGTTTAATCCCAGATTTTATTTGTTGAATTATGTGGCATGCGGACATAAATATAGTACACAAGTTTTTCTTTTGGGTCTTCTACACAGAGAACGATTAGTAGCAATTATTTTATGACATGTGTGCCTACATTTACTGTATGTACCTGCATTTTAATGCATATAATATATTTAGTCGTAAATTAAGATATCAAAAACAATACAATAACACCTGTCACTATACCGAGTTTCAACTTTAAAGCTTTCTGCAATTGTATAGAAGCTTCACAAGTGTTTAATCTTCCAATTAAAATGTGTATGACTAATTGTAAATTTCATGACCGCCGGTAGCAATTAAAGTTGGAAATAGAATTTCGATACCTTATTATATCAGCAAGTAAATACATAGCTAATACTAAGTACTTTGTCATACATGAAATACAATAGAATACACGAACTAAACTTTTACTTGTGGTTTCTATGAGTATTGCTCTATGAATTGAGTAGGTACAAGTTTGCATTGCAATGGATACACTTGGTGTTGGTATTTGCACTTCCTAGTATTACTATCTTTGCGGTTAACAGCGTATTAAATCGATTGCTAAAAGGTGCTGCAAACATTCTGATTGCTGGTTCCTTTACCGTTCTGTTCCAACTAGTATAATATTGCTCACACATTATAATGAAATAAGCATTGTATTGTAGTAACTGAGTTGTGTAGTAATATAAATGTGATAATGCCTCATACCTAGTCATAATAATAAACAGATAGATCTATGCAATATAATTTTTCTTCTGTTTATAGCTGGTATGTACAATATGGTATTATTTTCAAGTTTGATTTAACCGAGAGGAAATAAGTAAGCGTATTTATATTGTAGTTATTGTATTGCAAGTAGTGTATGTATGTAAAGTATGTGTTCGAATAACAATAGTAAGTGTTAGAATTGATGTAAAGTAAAACGACCTAAGCAGATGAATGACACTACAGAAAACAGTGGGTAGGTAGTTCGTTAGTAAAAACTAAAGAATAGAGATGAGAATGACGAATGTCATGGATTTACATGTAATTTGTTCAAGTCTACACTCTACACTACTACCTATAATGATTGTAGTAGTTTATGCATTACATTACAGGCAGTACAGTTAGCGTATGATGTCGTGGATTGAACACTCTATAGCTTTAGCTTTTAATTTCCGCAATCAAATATTTAATGATGATTAATTTTTAGCAAATCACTGTTTAACATGCAAAACCTTACATACAGAAATATTTACAGACTTATCTGTAAAATCTAAACTTGACAATAATGAGTAGGTAGGTAACTTTATTTAAATTCAGTAATGAGAAAGATGAAGGCAAACGCAGCAAATCTTAATGGTTTGGATCAAAGAGTATAGAAAAGGACGTTTTTGACACAAACGTCCTTTTCTATACGGTTTGGAATAGTTTATGAATACAGTAATTGAAGTGTAAAATCCGATCACATTATAAATATATGTCAAATACAAATTTATGTAGTATACTAATGCAGGTACCAACCTACCAACTCGTCGTATAACGCTTTGATTGAATGGATTGTTTTAAGGGTTTATTCGTATCGGTTTAATTTTTGTACTATCGGGTACTAGTAATTAAGTGTCTAGTTGAAAGATAACTACACAAATTCCAAAAATCTAAGGCATTAAATTACCTTATTAATCACTGCCTGTGCCTACGTAAAATGGAAATGAGTGCATGGAAATACGTTTTAAACCCCAAAGTAAATAAATAAGAGTGTTAACTGCATTTTAATGCGGATTATTAGAATGTTTTGTTATGTTTATTGCGACTGAATTATGTAACTTGGAATAATAATAGCATGGACATTATTCGGTCTTTGTTGTCGACTAGAGTTATGAGAGGAGCAGAGTTGGAGTTGTCCAAGCATTCAATTCTTAGCTATAGGTACACAAAATGATAAATGAATAAATGTGATATGTGTGAATATTATTTATTGTGTGCTTTGCATATTGTATTTCATCTGCAAACGCATAAACTCTCATCTCGCAAACAACACAGAATTATTGTAAAGCTTAAAAAGCTGCATCTTTGAGAATCATTGGGTAAGGTCATAAACCCTAAGGTTTTCATCGCTAGACAGACTGATTCCTAACTAAATGATATAACAGGTATTATAGGTAGGTTATTACTTCTAAATTAAACCTGCTTGAGAATTACAGCCCTTTAAGAATGCCATACTACACAAAAGCAACTGTTTCATTTCATGTAACTTTCATTGTAGGAAAAAAATTGGCACATTTTTGACAACTTCTTTGATTTGACAAAACAAAATTTTTCCACTTGAACATTTTGTGGTGGTTCTAATCTGAAAACTTTAGCTGATTAAATTATTACTACAAGTTTGATTTAGCAACAAGCATTCATTGAAACTTTTCATGTTCAAATTGCTTTAGCTTTAACCGAACCTATAAAATTACATTCAAGTTGCTTTTGAAATTACAGACACATAGTAATAGTCATAATGCCTAAGCACTTTCCAATAGAGAGCCTATAAAGAAGATTCTCCCAACTTGCATCACAACTTGGTAGTTAAATATATTATTAGTAAATAAGGAAACCTTAGTATTATATAATTCATATCTGTTGTTCTATAGGTACATCCTCAATATTGCACGCTATAATATAGGTAGCTACATAAAACATATTATTTGATGTATTTTATAGCAGAGTGTGTGTGCAACAAACCCGCATTTACAAACAGAAGTGCTTGTGTATAGTGAAGTGAAGACAAGTATTATGTCATTGAATGCATGTGGTACACTACAGTGTATAGTAAATAAAATGAAAAGAGAGTTCGTTCAATACAGTGTTATGTAGTATTATGTAATAAGTTGCAAGCGTTTAGTTCACACCTAATTGTTAGTCAAGAATCTACCGTAAGGACGTTTCTCTCTGTGTGTTTATATTATACATACACCAATGTAATGTCCAATACTACAAGAAGCATCCCATATAAATACAAAAGTACTTAATACTGTAGTTGCGTTCTTCTTTTGCCTATCTGTACTACACACCTAGGCGAGCTATAGAAAATACAAACCATTCGGAAGAGCTCAATCGAGAAATATTCCATTGAATTGCAATGAATGAATTAAATGCATCTTCAATACACTAATGTACTGCTATACTCTGTATACAGCAATTTGATTATGCTCGGGATAAGTAAACTGTCAACACATTTTCTGTTTATCTATTAATAGAGTCATGAGACACAATATGACTATGACTATACCGAAAGAGCCAAACCCAGGTTCGATTGTCATTAAAGCTTAATTCTTTATGTTGCACAGGTATATTTATATTTATTGTAAATAAGTACAATATACACGTGTGGTAAGTATAAGTACCTATAAATGAGATGACATACATACCTACATTATGTAGTACATGCAGAAAATAGCAAACTAATTTTATTTGTATAAAGAAATATGCTTTGATGACAATGCAATAAAAATTTGGTCACTCGGAATAAGCGAGAGTCAAGAAGCGTTAATGAAATAAAAAGATGGATCTTTACAACATACAAACAAACACATGCAATTCATTCAGAAGATTCTACCTACGTAGATTCTAGATATTTACTAGGTATTATTATTGTTATAAAATAAATGAGTACCCGACTGCCTTATTCCACAACAAATACATGTACAGAGTAAGTTGACAAGAGTCTCAAGTAATTGAAAATGAAATGGAGATAGATAAATACATGCAAGACATATATTTCAACTATTTGTGTATGTATATACATACTACCAGTAGTAAAATGAGTATCTTCCTTAATCTGCATTCGTGTGGACTTTCAATTTTTCCAAAGAATTTGACAATTATCTCTCATCTGCCCTGTCGTCACTTGTTGGTTTCATCTAGGATGCTTTATGACTACAGATACTTGCTACTACTAACACCAGAATGTATTAGGCAATTTGGCAATTACTACTACCATTATTATTAATACCTATAATTCTTAGCTTAGGTAGCAAGCAGCATAGAAGTCAATTCAATTCTTTTTAACTCAAAGGAATTATGTGAATAGTGATTGCAGATAGTATGAGGACCAGCAATAGCAATAGTAATAGTAATAAGTGTATAAAGCAATTCAAGTGTCAACATAACGGAAACTGCGAAGTTGACTATTTGATTTCATTTAATTTGAGTGCACAAGGAAAATTGTAGTTGTATGAAAGAGGTAAGGTAGTCATTTACACACGCGGAGAGAATGCCGAGTAATGTTATAAAGGATCAGATTAGACCAGCTAGCAATTAACTCGAGAATACATCGAAATCTATATAATAACGTGTAATATTTGAAACACTAAGGCTGATCACGACTCGAAATGGAAATACAAGTGTTGTGTGAGTTGGTGAGTGTGTCATGCATTACATTATGACGATACACTCTTGTAGTATTCATCTAGCATGGTAGTTGGTAGGTATAATCTATGTGTACAGTGTATGTGTGTATGTATGTACAATCTGACTTGGTTTCAAATTTAAGTGGCAGCCTCAGAAGAAGATGAGATGAGATGATATTGAAACTATTACAAAAATGAACGTAACATTTATTGAAGCAGCAAAGCTCAGTCAGTTAACTAAGCAAACTAATGTGTGTGTGCTAAGCATTTCAATAAAATAATTGGTTAGAGATACTAATCAATGTAAAGTAAAGTGCATTAAGTATCATAAGAGTACTCAAGTACCTACCGTGTAATATTATTATTTAGTGCAATGAAGTGTCTGTAGGTGCAACCGGCACAAGCATACATGTAATTCATGTAAATCTGTAAGTGCAATTTTGTAAAGTAGAAATGTTGTGTGTATGATTGTACAGATATAAAAAATATTAATGAATATTTGGTGCAAATGGTCGGTACGATATAAAAGCGTTTTATGTGTAGCTAGGCATTAGTAGTAAGCAATCGAATATTTGCAGTATATTTGATTTTGTGTTAACGATAAGAAATGATTACAAGAGATAAATATGAAAAGCAAATGTTCAGGTTGATTTGAATTCGTAGACCACTAGAGACAACAATAAAAGCTTGGAGAGAGAGAGAGAGAGAGATACTCATGTCATGTCATCATGTTGTGTCGTGAGCAGGAATTCGTTCTTCATTCATATCGTAATATTCGTAATCGTAGCGGTCTATGGTCTTCTCTTAATTATATACATTTGATTGCAGTGCACTTTGGATGGCTTGGCAGGAACAGAGAATGAAAAATATGAATCGCGTCCAAATCAAAGTCCTAGTTTTCATCCTTCATTCGAGTCATAGTCAAGTCATATCACAACTAAAGTACTCATCCTTTACACTACCAGTGTATAAATTATCAACTGAGAAAATAGAAAGACGTTTTATAAAGTACAGATTACAAGTTGCGATTATATTATAATAAAATTATGTCTGTAGCATACACATCTATGTGTATACCTTGTATGAAATCGTGAACAGCAAAATATGATAATATTATTTACTTGTAGTGTGTATATAATATAAATGTAGTTTGGTGTGCTATGCTATGAGTAGGAGTAATGTATTAGAACAGTTTCAATGGAAAAGCGTGATCACTTCCCATTGTCATATTAGGTAATCGTCTCCTCTGTCAATGTACTGTATACGGCATACTGTAATTTCTTAAATGTAAACTAATTTGAGCTATTATTTGCTTGTAAGTTATTCGGAAGGCTTCGATAAAAATTTGATTTCAAATTTGATGTTAGTCAATGAGGTCACTTTTCATTTCATCTCATCTTCTTCTGTTGTCGGTGCACAGTGTCTGATTATCGCAGATATTATGGGGTGGTCACAAATCATACAGATTAAACTTTTCTAGAAGGCTGTGTGCACACTGCAAGGTGAAGAATTGTTTAAGCGGTAAAGCATCATCAAAAAGCATCTGAGATACCTGCAGGATTAAATAATACCTTTTATATAACCAAATTACAATTCTGTTAATTTTGCATGTGAGTCTCCAGTTCAAGACGCCAAGAAGACAGTTAAGATTCAGAAGCTGTGACGCACACACTTATTCACACACACCACGTCTTAATTAATGGCTTAGTTTACATTTTACACATAGCTGAGAATGACGGTCATTGTGTTTAGGTATTTTATAGCGTAACATCATCTCATCACTGATGAAATAATTATATCAACCTACTAATGCTTTGGATGTTCGTCTGACGGACTGACAGCAAGTGGGACGTTTGTATATAGAGATTGTAGTATGAACACGATACACCTGTATTACCAGTAGGTGTTTGTGTCTACAATATTTATTGTAACTAAAATATGTGCCCATCCATACATGTTGAGATGTTGTAGACATAATAGCAGATTTAATGAAAAATGATTTTTATGAGTTCTTCTGTAAGTGCTGTGTGAATGTTTTTCTTTAAAAGCATTTTGTTCACAATGTTCAATCTACGCCAGGTACACTTCAACAGGAAAAAATAGAATGGCACCAGAAGAAACTAATTACTACACCGTCAGCTGTAGTAATGCAAGATAATCTCTTACAAAAGATGAGGAAGGGAATTTTAGCAATCATCTTTGTGTGTTCAGAGTATATATATTTAGTTATTACTACATGTGCTTCATATCATAACAAATCAAGTAAAAAAGAAGAGCGAAATCCTTAAATTACAGGATGTGCATGGGAAGAAATGGGAATGCAGACATGATCTTGTCTCTATATACGGACGGATTACATTACATCAAGGTATATTAGGTACATATGTCTTCCAGCGAAGAGTCAAAGTTCTTTTGTTTAGCAACACGACAAAAAAGAACGCATGATACAAGGATCCTCGCATTAGTAAGAACAAAGTACAAACAAATCAAAGGTTTACACTTTGCTACGTCATAATAACCATAACTTTGACTTAAATGCTTTGTTTACACTTTACACGCAATAAAAATGTATTAGTGTAGTACAGTTATCAAAAGAAAAAAATCATTATGTACATAAACAGTTATATGAATTGAATTTGTAGGCATAAGGCAGTTGATTCTCATTCTTGAGACAAATGGTTGAAATGTGAAGAAAAAAGCGTGAAAAAGGTACGGAGCCGCAATGTGTGTATAGAGACGAGTTGTATAAAAATCCAGCAAGACAAAGTAAAACACAGAGCATACAGATAAGACTAATTAACTCATACATTTTGCAAAAGGAGCGTCTGCCCTAACTGACGCCTTCCAGCCAGCTAGATCGTCTTCATTCTAAACTGACTTAATAGAATTTAGATTTTTCTTGCAAATTATTCATGAAAAGTAATTATTCTTCTTAATTTTGTCCATTGTAAAGAAGAAGCTACATTTATTAGTGCACGTCTGTCGGCATTATTGCTATGACAGGTACAACAAGGTAGTAGTCTAGTTAGTAAAGTGGTAAAAAACTACGGTGCAAGTACACTCACATTGTTTTTGCCAGAACGCATATGCAAGCAAAAACATTTTACTAATACTAAAATGTAGTACTACTCTAAAGTGTAGGTACGTACAATATATGATGTATTCTTAACGCAATGTAATGATAATGTTGTGTTTATGGTGTGTTGCTTATTCCATCTGATCCGCATGCACATGTCTCTTGAAGAGCAGATTGTGCAGATACACAGAATACAAATGTTGGTTTGGTGCTGATACAGTCATTGATGAGTGATGAGCAAGGAAGAAGATCCTTGGGAATGTCCATGAGATTCCCAGATTAAGATTTTTTCACGATACTGGGCCAAGTGTTATGTTTTTGGAGAAATTAGCTCATCAGGATGTAAATTCAGTTGAGACTGTTGTAGATGTGGGATTGTTGTACACAAACTAATGTAAACTCATTGGTGATTCATGGAACAATATTCCCACTCCTTCAAACAATAGAAAATCTAGGTGCACAGAATAATATAGATACAGGTATACATGTATTTAAGTTAATGATTTTTGGAACGAACTGAACGAGAAGAATGACTTTCATCTCGATTCAGCAAAAGTAATTTCAAATTACCTGTGGTAGCAAGTACCTATCCGAAGGTGGTCTCTGTCTCACAAATACTAATATTACATGATAAATTCATAGTTATTAATAAATAAAAACTCGATGTAAGAAATGAGCTGTTCCATTCAACAACGTCATTAAGCATGCAATCGTTTCAATTAAAATATCAGGAACTGCATGGATTGAAAATCACAACAATACCTATAGCATAATAGCTTTATTATTGCAGCTCATCTCGTATTAAATAGGTACATTAGTTTATAATGGGATTTTTTACACTGGAACAACTGATTCTGAAGATGCTGCCGCGCTCAGATCACAAAAAATATAACAATAACACTAATGCAATTTCAAATGTAGTAATACAGAATAATCAAGACTGGTATTTGTAGGTATACCTTCTATGTAGTATAATGTACTTCTTTTCCTCTTACCTAACTAACTGGTGCAGTTGGACATTACGTTTTATTGTAATTGATTATCTCATCAGTATATCTCACAAACACGCATTCCACTAAAATATATTATGACAAGTCATAACAAAAGTATCTCCAAGCGAAGGAGTGATTTTATCTTATTGTATTTTTGTGCCCACGGAAAGTAGGATCTTTTTACGAATAAATTACGTTGTGGATTACAATGCATTATAGAACGACTGAACTAGAACTAGATTCGCAGGTAGGTGATAAATGTACATCGTCACAAATCAATTTGATTCCATTTCCCATTGTCTTGACAAGTGCCAGTTTTTCTTTGCACAATTCTCTGTACATTAGAGTCGCATTCTATTACATTTACGCATATCTTGTCTATCTCTCTGAGTGTGGAAAATTTTCCATACTGTTGCTGTCTCTAAGAAGCTACCTAATGCTCTTCACTTCTCAATGACGCCTTTTTTATCGTTTGAAACTCATTTTATTTGATGATGTCTCGTTTCCCCGTGAGTAGACGATTCATTGTCAATGTACTCACATTTTTATGTGTACGAACTCACTTTAAGCTCACATTACAATGCATTAATATGTAAATGAGTTTGCTCATAAGAGATAATCAACAGCTATCCTTATGCATAACAGATCAAGAGATTTCTTGTGAAAAAGCTAGGTATATAGTAGGAACTTTAATATTCTAAACATCTTTGTGTATCTGTGGTTGTAGTGTGAGAGTGAGATATCCAATGTAATAATTGACGAAGTAAGTAATACGATACATTGTATCAGCTTATACATACATACCTAACATATAATATACAATACAGGTGATGAATCGAATCCTGTCAATTTGCATCCAAGGCTTCCTACTTTACTTAGGTAGGTATACAAATTCGCGTGTCTTCTTCTTTTGTTGGAGCTTAGGCATGAAGTTTGTATGCATTCTATATGCTGTGGTATGGAAACTTGCGACATCCTGACATAACACAGGCGAATTGCGTTATTACTTCTTTTAAGGAATACTAGTAGTGTTTTGGCTTTTACATATACATTAATATATTAATATTATCACACTACACTACAAGTAAACTTATTTACATATAAGTTGTTATATGTAACACTGTTAGAGAAGCCATTAGCAAGTTTGTAGAAGTAGGTACTGTAGTAGGTACTATACAATAGGTATGAAGGTAGGTGTACGTATGGTAAGAAACATGAATAATAAATTGATGATAGTAATTACTTACCAATGTAAGTAAGTCAGGTATAAGTTTAAGGTCTCGTTACTTTACAATTATTCATGGTAACGACACGTAGCATGCAGCATGTAGGAAAAGATTTAAATTAAGTTATTTTACGAAACGAAATTCTCGTAAAAATTAGTAACAACTCTTGGTTTTATCTTGGTTGTATCTGTATTGGAGTGTATAGAGCAGGAACGTATAAAAAATTAAGGCATTAATTTCAATACCATAGCCCTTGGAGAGTAGGTACTTGACTATACAGGATACTATACATGCATGGAATGTCACTCTGATTAGTTTATAATACGTAGTGTTTTCGTATATGAGAATTTGCGACTAAAATCAACGAATTCCGAAAGGTAGTTGGAATTTTTCTTGGCTATGACTTACAAACTGGGTCAATATTACCATGTCGTCCATCCGTTCGTCGTTTGTCTGTCATTCACACTTTCCTACATATACATAAGGTAGTTCTATGTACTAGAGTACACCGTCATGTCATGACTCTGTACGTTGTAAACACAATAATATGCAACATAAAAAGTAGACATAATGATACAGAACAAGATACGCTATACGGCGTGCCTTTGGCCTATCCTTTTCAATGAATAATCATGTCACTGCTGCATTAAGGCAGAAAACCCATTTTTATTCACCTCAAGATTCGTCAAAGATGTCTCTATGCTATTTTATGTTGTCACTTTTCATTGGAAGCATTTCGTGTTGTATTGCATTTCTGCATGTATATATATACACTTACAAATTCAAACAAACTACAACTTCTCACACCACCTACGTGAATGAATGAATACAGGCTAAACGTGACACGCTTATCTTATCTTCTATTAAAATTAATGGAGATTCCAATTATTTATTCCAACATGCATAAATAAAACGAAAGCCAAACCATGTTGACAACCCAATGGCTAATACAAAGAAAAAATTGAATTCTAATCGATTACATTAGAATAAAAATTGATTTTTATAGCCCCGCAACAGAAAATCCTTGAATCTTGATTTTGCTAACCGTTCGGAAAGAATTGATGGTAGTGATATTGTGATTGTGGAATGGATGATTACCTTACATTACCATTATGGAAAATAACAATCTAAATTAATGTGCACACAATAACTCTATAAATTGCTTTTACGGATATTTTGAAGATCAGATCAATTTATTTATTCTGTAGTGTTTTCAATGTATACAAGAGATAGTGTAAGTTATAAAATAAAGTACAAAACAATAAAATAAATGATCCGGTTTATTTGAGACTTCTGCACACTTGACACAAACTCAGTTGACTGCATGCAGTTTGCATTGATTAAAATTGCAAAGAGCTTATTATTTGCAGACGTCATTGCAAGAGTCGAAAGCAAAGGTGGATGGTAAAGTAAACGAATGTTTATATGCAGTAAGTAATGTAATGTGAGATAACGTTGATTCCAAGTGGCGGATGTATGTCAAGAAGAAGGTATTACACAACGGTGCATGGTATTGCTGTTAAAAGCGACTAGCTCTAAGGTGGATGGGCTATACAACATATTAAGCTACAGCCGTCATATTACATATACAATGCGAATGCAAAACTGTTCATCTTATGTTTCATGGTGTGGGCGAAGGCAAGGTGTACAAAATACGCATAACTAAATAACTACCATAATCTGAATATTATTAACTTCATGAAGATACGAAGACAAGTCTGTAATGTAATAGATGTACTTGCACTACACTCATGCATGCACAAACCAATTACAAAGTTATGCCTGTGGGAGCTGACAACACACACAAATATTACTTTGTTAGTGTATGCTCATCTTTCCAATAATATTTAATAATAACTCTGCTCCTGATCATTAACTACTTGTAACTGATTATGTGTACCAAGTACCTAAAATGTAATTGTTGCATGATCGACTTACTTTTACAGATATCGGCTTTATGTAACAATATTCTTGTATAGAAACTCAATGAATTGTGTATATATTATGTACTGAAATTAAAATTTGCCAACCTATATACACAGACAATAGTTTTTACTATACATGGCAATGTTAAATTCAGAAATGTGAAGAAGCTTGTTGTGTGATCAAACAAAAGCACATAATGTACAGGTGTCCTATGTATATGCACATTACCTTTTACTTGTACATATAGAAACTGAAAGTGATAGCACAATTTTTGTGAATCTTCCCTTGCAAAGAGTCTGAGTACAGAAGGTGCATCAATTCCAGACATAGTGCAATGTACAACTGCAATGTAATGTAAAGGTATATAGTAATAATACCTGTGTAGTATGCTACGGGTAGGTAGTTATCAAATCAACAAGACATAGACACATGTATGAATAAGATGTGTCTTTGCTTACCCCATATTTTGGTAGTTAAAAGATTTGAGTGAAGTGAGGTTGAGGCTCTCAGGTAATATTATTATTATTAAAATTGGCAATACACGAGCAGAATATTATGCTGAGATATGCAACCGCTACAATATGTGCCATAGCATGGCAAAAGCAGCGTTGGTTTGTAGTCTCGCCTTGCTTTAACTTTTTAACTGTGGTGGCGACGACGACGAAGAAGAGGATGATGAGCGGTGAGTCTAAAGAATACACAGAAGAAGCAGAAGGGCAATATTTTATGGCTCTCTTGGTCGTCTTCTTCTTGGTCGTCTTCTTGTGTATGCTTAAAGGGTAATAGTATGTAATGGTAATAGTGCAGAGTGATAATAATGAATATTGTACATAGCTACAATATGATGGTACTGTACGGTCGCCTCATTGCAATCATCTTCTTCTTCAGTAAGTTTATGGTACTACATACACGTTGTTACTGATGACTTTACTGTGTACTTACAAATGTGATCGACGAAACGTTTACTACATGTAATGTGGTGTTCCATGCACAATGTACACCTCTATTTTCATTACAGAGGGAATACAGAGCACATATAGTAGTGTGGGATAATAAGGGATTACCTGTGATGTACGTGTGTCTGTGATGAACGTTGAAAAATTCACTTTCGTTGGCGGGGATGAAGAACAGAGGAATCTTTAAGGGACAATTGTTGGTCTTCGCCATGAAGACGAGACGATCGTCGTCATTTTACATACGTTGGAATCAAGACGACGCCAAGTCACCCCTCCTTTGTTTTCCTCAGCACAGAAAAGTATGGGAATATGCCATCCCAAGTGATGATGACCAATGATGAAGAATTTTTTCGACAATTTTGTGCCCCTATATAAAAGATGAGCCATGAATATCCGTAATCAGTTGAATCTCATACTCGGATCTATTCAGTGTAGCTCGAATCTATCTATTCAAACTTCTCTTAAAGCCCTAAGCAAAAAGGCATCATCAAATATCAACATGAAGTATTTTAAGGTTTGTGATACTATTCGATTCTCCTTTGCGTAAAATACCATTTGTGCTCACGATACAAACAACTCTGCAGATTCGGTGGGATAAACACACCGATTTTGTACACGACTTACATAATTTTGTGTCTTTCAAGAATCTGACCAGCGTCATTAGTAGTATAGTGACGGAAATTTTGATTGTGAAGTGACGGATTTTGAACTCTCTTGTACATATATTACTCAAAGAAAAATCAAATTTTCATTTGATTGTTGTATATATACTTATCCTCTGGATTCTTGAACACTGAAATTATTTCATTAGGGAATAACACAAGCAGAATATATACAGGATTTGTATCCACAGCAGAATCCACAACACACCACACTTTTAAGACAAAGACTTGGTCTTAGTTATATATTAAACGTATAATACTTTGTTAAAAACACGCGTTTACAAGACAGAACACAAATTACTGCCAACTCCTTTTCTACAGTTCAAATAATCCTACTTTTGATTTACATTTATTACTTAGTTGTCAGTGTCCTGACTAAATGACTTATTTTATCCACAATTCAACCAAACCTAACATTGTTTTTCTGTTCCTTATTGCATTTGACAGACTCAAGTCGAAAACCAGATTTGAATTAAGAATTATTCATATTACTCACTCTTTCTTAAAGTTGAACAGCTTAACCTTTCGTTTTCATTTGCACCTAACACACAATCAAAGAAGGACAAAATTTTACCTACCTTTTTACCTTTGTAAGAATCTACTGACATACAGACGATAAATCTAACACGTAAGACAGAAAAATGAGGATAGCACATTATAACATAAGAAATCCAGTTTGAGACATGCCATAATTACATTCTACAAGTCAGCATGTTGTTTGTTATCTTGTCTTAGAGTTGTAGCAATGTTGTAATGGTTACTGAGCAGAGTTCCTCATACCTTACCGACACAATATCTCTAACCTCTTAGAAAAATACCACTTGCTGATTTCAGTGTCACTGTGGATGACACAGGGTCAAATGAATGTATTTTAATGTACGTGTTCTTTGTGTGTGGTTCTAGGCTCTGCCGTCTCTCCTCCTCTTGGCTGTGGCTGTGTGCGCCCAACAAGACCCAGGATACAACTACAAGAAACCTGCTCCTCCAGTCACCCCACGTGGAACCTACCTCCCCCCTACCACTCAAAAGCCCTTCCGACCTGAATCAGAACAAAATATCGATGCCCAAGGACTAGGACCAGACGTAAGTCCTAAAATTGTCTTTAATCCGGGTTTAACTTAAAACTCCTTCAACACAATTAGTAGTACATTAATTGTACTTATATAAGTAGTATCTATCAGATAATCTATTCCCAAGGTATCTGTAGCACTTGCATAAAGCTAACCTGGTAATATAGAAAATAATATTTTAGTTTGAAGAATTTGCACCATATTATTATTAAGTAATTACATTAAGTAACTATTTACAAATTGGAAATGTAATAGTATTAGATCTTTGCTAGCCATACTTTACGGTATGTATGCAATATATAGAAAGATATAGCAAAGTTCTTGGAATGCGACAAAAATTGCAGTAAGATTAGAAAGATGATGGTATAGTTTTAGGAGATCAAAAGAGTACAGTACCTATACTAGAGAAATAGTATAAAGTAGCTTAACAGCTGATGATGTTAGGTAAATACAATGAAGAAACAACTCAGAGGGTGGTTTCATGAATGGACTAGGTAAGTATATACATATGATGTCCATGAGAAGAAACTTAAACCTGCATTGTCCTTTCTACAAGCGTTGCATTGTTTACGATGGACATGGTGATCTAAGTAAACTGATACCTACTGGATTTATCTAATACCTAGAATTAGCATTTACGGCTAGGGAAAGCTCGACCGCCCACTTTCTCTATGATTTATTAATCCTTTTCAATATTTTGATCTGTTTTTTTTCATTTCCGCTATTTAATGCATGTCATCTTTCAATAATCAACACGAGTTGCAGGGTGAGAGTAATAAGATTAGACTTCTATTGAGAAACAGTTATATCAATATTAAGTATCATATAATGGCTAGTTCTAGTTAGCATTTGATAAAGTGCAATGTCCTTGCTTAGATAGTTATGCAAATAAGTTGGTGTGTCCAAATATCCATAAGTATAATTGAACAGGATTCGAATGTGATTCGAGTAAAGGAGCATATCAAATTAATCATACTGATATCATCTATAACATGAAAGTGAAGTGTGAAATGAGTTAAGAGATGCCTATAAGGTAGTTAGCTGTAGCACAAACATTTCAAAAGGCTGTGGATGAGACTTCAACACATAAACTCATCTAATACAGTGATCATGTGTCACAAACTACAATACAATGCGTGGGGCGAGTCATTTAGAACTAAATTGACGGCTGTGTGAACGCCCTCGATTTTTTCCTAAGATTCAGAGCTGTGAGCATTTATCTTGACGTGTCTTGCTAATTGTAGTAGTTACAATCTCACAATATGATAATCCCTTCATATCCCATTAGTACATGCATAAATGTGATTTAGTGCACCATGCTACAGTTCATAATACTATTAGTTCTTGATAAATATCTTTAGCCCTCCTGTATATTTTCCTGCCAATTTCTTGTAAAAATACATTTTTCCATGTTTTCCTCCTACTCTATAATCTCATATTACATAGTAGTTGCCCCTTTTTTGTATTTCTTTTAACCTTACTCTTTTATAAAGCTGCTAATGAACAAAAACTTAAAAGAAAGACATGAAGATGTATATTAAGTGTTCATGTTTGTGAAGTATGATGAATCACTTTAGTGTATTTACAAAGTATTCAGTTTCTTCCACGTTTTTATAACAAGTTACAATTTTTTCTGTTTTTACAAATGTTTCCTTAATTATCCCACTTAATTTCAATTTTGGGTGATTTAACATTGATAAATTTCCTGTTTCCTTCAAGTGGGCAATAGAAATGTACACAAAGTACTTAGACAAAGTACTTGACAGTTGGCAGCCAGTAGTATTGTGTGTGATAATATCAATGTAATGTGATACACTGAAGGAATGATTCGTCCATGAGGGATAAAGTTGATATTAACACATTAAATGTCAAGCTGAATGTAGCAGTTGCATGTAGAGATAGAAATCGCGTTAAACAAACAAACATTCATGTTAATTCTGTAATTCTATAGTTATTACTTGGTCGTTTCTCAGATCTGTGAGGTTGGGCGACATGGTAGTTACTGTTCTACTAGTAGAAAGAAAGGATTGTGACACACTTACCTTGACTTGACTTGATTCATCCGTGCAAAATTACGTTGTATGTTGTATACAGTATGTATATATAATTCCATTACAATTCACAACGATAGCGATAACTTGTATTTTCAATTTAGTCATTTGGTAATTCGAATGCTCAAGCAAAGTCAGTGAGTCGTCTTCTTTTCTTGTCTACTACACTTGCACTTTAATGACAAACACACTTGTGTCCATTTATCCAGTTGTTAGCATAATCAATTTTGTATAATAATGTAGGTGCATATAATGTAAGATAGCATGCACATCTCATGTTGCTGCAAAATATACATCAGTATAATTTAACTATGTACATGCATGCGATGTAATTTGTTTAGATTCTTGGTACTACGATTGTTAAATTACACTATGCATAAAAAGTTGCATTCTTCGCTGCAAAGCACATTTGGTGTGGCACACTTCCTCTACCAAGGTTAAAGTTATATAACCTGAGTGTTTTAACTTTTAATGTGACACTATGGGAGGAGTTGATAGTTTTTCATTTCAAATCTAATAAGAATTGCAGGTTATGGCTTGACTGGTCGCGTCTCGTCTTATTAATGATATATGAATATCGCATAATATGTCGTGGCTGGGAGTACACATTGATGTATTAAGTGTAACTGTATGCAGATTACACATTACGCTTATTACCTATCCCGTTTTGTGAACAACAAATGTCTGTCTTTTACTTACGGCATGTAGTCAACATTCATATAGAACGAGCAACATTCCTTTTAGAAGACGTAACATCTTTCATTACGTATTCATATATGTCTACTCAACATTAGCGTTCAAGCCATAAAGTTAAGTGAAGGTGGATCATATTGTAGAATGCACAGAGAAGGAGAAAAATATTAATATTGCATTTATTTTACCTTCCCGAGTAGGTTACTAAAACAATATTAGAGAGTCATGTTGTTTTCACTCTTGATTTTGGAGAACATCCTTTTGTGCTATTCTACTACTACTACTAGCACACACTATGTCGTGTAATATCAGTAGGTATAAAGTTGTATTTCTACTTACATACAAATTCTAGTATATTACTTACGAATTGTATGCATGTTATTATGTATTTACTTTTTTACTTGTACATAGAGTATGTAGGTGTAGAGGTAAATAATATTTGTAATATATTCTGTCTTTGTTGTTCTAATAAGAGATTAGACGAAGTCAAGTCAAGGTGGCTTGCCCGTTCTAGTCACAGAATATTTTGTATGTACCTATGCTGGTATTTATATATAGGTTATAGGTAGGTACCTACGTATTATTATTTAGATTTTTTCACAGTACGGCTCTAATGGAAAGAAAACATTTAGTGTGTGGTAGGAGTAGCATCACTCATTCATAATCATTTTGATCATGAATGAGTGATGCGAGTGCAGTTTAGAATGTCTAGGTATGTCAATAATTGATATACAGAAAAGCAGGACCAACAGAAGTTTATTTTACGTAGGCGCTGTTTATTTTAGCAGTACAACTCATTATGTAATTTTGCTGCTGTATCTACTAAGTAAATATAATTGTTACAACTATACCGAGGAAAAATCCTTTTATATGTAAAATTCGTCATTAGTTAATTTAATTTGAAAATAGAGGCTTGTTCACAATGCTAACAAGATATTTTATATACCTACGACATACACGCATACATACACGCATAGGTATATACATAATAGAATTTGCGCACTTTGATGTTGTGTATAAATAACAGGTACTTATACAATAGATATAATTGCAGCTTAGAATATTATAATCTACAATTATATCGATATGTATTATGTTTATAGAAGAAAACAAAGAAAAGCTTAATTTTGAGGCTTATTAATGTAACGTTCCTTCTCATTTCATGGCTAATGATAATGATAATGACATGAGCAAGAAATTTGCATCAGAACTAATATACATGCAATGCAAACTGAGTGAGTCTTCATTATAGTTATTATTCTTATTATCATTATTACTTATATACAGTTGGATAGGTACAACCTACGATTATTATAGCATCGAGCTTTGTAGAGTAGATTCAACATTCAAGAATCGCAAGTAAGTAAAGTAAAAGATGGGTCGTCTCTTTTCATCGTCATCCTTTTAGCAGTTGTTGTTTGTATGATGTTAAATGTGTTAGATAGTGTGAGCGTGTTTTGTATTGTACATTTGGTGCTTTGTGTACAAAGCGCATATATACAAAGCGCATAGAGTTTGCAGATGAAGAGAATGGTCTTGTCATGTCAAGTCATGTGTAATGTACATGTAGTCGTTTGTTAGTAAATCACTGAAAACATTTAATAGGGATGGACAATAGATGAATGCACGTACGGTGCCTTTGCCTTCTTAATACATGTACATTAGAATGACCTTTCCAAAAGAGAAGGCTACTGAGGGAAGAATCAAGCCACGATCGTAAATAATTGAAACCATTGTCATCCATCAAAATGGGGCAGGAGGAGAGATCGACACAAAAAATATAAACACGTACACACATTCAGGATACTTCATTGTAGTTTGATATTAGAAGATGAGGGTGATGTGATTACGTGTAGTGTAGGGATAGGATGGTGATCATTATGATGATGATGAGCAATACAAACAAGATTTACAAAATGTATACGTAATTATTTCATCAAAAATTAACTTTTTTCCAGTTTGCTCGTAATAAATATTAAGAGCTAGCCGAAAGGATGTAATCAAAAGTAGATTAAAAGATCTTTATGATGAGATAACTACATTTGCTTGTAGACAAGGGTAGAATTTGAATTGACTACTTGACTCCTTCACCTTTAACTACCGAACACCTTTTCATCATCATCATGTGGAAATTCCATTACCATATGTTATGTAGGTTTTTCGTTGTTATTGTTGCTATTTTATAATGATATAATATTCTTATACGACATAGTAAGCAGAATATGTAGGCAGTGTACATAGTAGAACATGAAAATACTTTTGTAAGGAAAACAACTGTTTGAAGTTGCAACAGAAGTGTGTAGTAGTAGTGGTTTACAAATTTCAAGAGCAAAACGTGTCATGCCTATGCAATTTTAACTGATTCGTTCCGCTGAAGTTTGCACTTGCAAATGGAAAAATGAAACTTGTAAATTCAAAGTAATTTCACATTGAAGATGAGTTAAGGTAAATAATCCCAGTTGATTACCTTTGTTTTTTATTTCTCAGCTAGAAAGTAACCAACTCAAAGAAGCCTATCCTTAATATTCTAATTTTATGATATTTTATTTGCTCAATGAGAGAAGTTGACTTTGAAATTCATTATTGTAACGATAGATCTTATTATGGTAACGATAATCGCAATTTAGTGATAGCCTTTTACATTATGTCATGTAGTGAGGAGTTGAGGAGTGTAATGGATAGTTGTGTATTAAAATTATGCAGGAGCTGTATGGCTGACTTGACTGAGAGTTATGAACATCAAGTTTTAAAAAAGAAATTTACATATTTCTGTACATTTCTGTGATAAGTACATATACAAATCCTTAGAACCTTAACAAAAGTAACAAACCACTTTGATTTATGTACAACTAACTATCTCACTTTATATACATGTGTGCACTTTTTAAACTTTATTTAAAAACGATTACCACATGTAATATTTGCACACTCATTCACACTTATCTGTTCAAGTGGGGTCAATAATGGTTTTAAATTAGTTCATGCACATAACATAACAGTTAAAATATTCTAAAAATAAGTAAAAACATTCAAAGCACATATGTGGGTGAATGGGAGGATGACATGATGCAGAATTGTGCCAACACAATCAACCAAATATATACAGAGCGAAGTAATTAGAGTAGAAACGGATCCCAAGGGAAGGTAAAATATTTTGATGAATGAGCGAAGGTAATTGAGACGCGACACAAGAAGAGAGAGACAAAGCTGTTGTAAGTTTTTACGGACAGATATGAGCAATTAGTTAAAAAGGGACAAGAAGTGTTAAGAAACTGGCTAACTAATGTTCCATTATGTAGTCACAAGCTTCACTACTTCTGTTTGTAACACATGTACTTTATGCAAACAGTTAGATACACCCAGCTAACTAATAAGAAGCTATTTTTCTAGTAATATACAACATACATAAGGGAAAGGCCAGAGAGTATAGTAGTAAACTACATTACATACACACATATTATGGTAAGTATTTTACATGTATTGCTCACGATATTTTGCTGTAGGTATCAATTAGTTAGAGTTAAGTGCATTTATAATCCTCTGAACTACAAGCCATGTAGCTAGTAGTACAACTTGGAATTTCTCTCCCTGTATTATTTACGACGACTCATTGTCACATAATTCAACTTTTTATGGCTGTACACTGCAGCCTACTGAATTGTCCCCTTTCTTTGCTCAACTATTAATTTTTTTCTTCATTTCTATACACTTGACGTAAGTATATTATGTACTTCTTTTCTTTTCATTAATCTTCTCTGAGCTAATTATTACATTCTCTACCGATTTAATTTTTGAAGATTTTCTCCCCATTTAAAGTTCATGATGGACATACTAGTAATAGTTGTTTCAAATAGTCATGTACAGATAAAGATTATGCTTGTTTGCAATATAAATATTATTTTTTATGCACGATAGCTTTTTACCATATCATTGTAAGATGATTGAATTGAAAAGATAAATATCGAAGAAAAAGTATTAAGCAACAATATATCATGTTAATATGCATGCCAAGAGTCATTCAGAACAACAAATATTGGAGATAACCCCATTAAAATGTTAAACATGCACAGACTTTAATAAAAATTGAGTACAAGCAAGTAGGAAGCTTTATAGTATAGACAAGATGTTAATATTCATGTGTAAACATGTGGATTTACTAATAAAAAATTGAAATGCAGCATTGCGATAAGGAAT
Organism: Pogonognathellus longicornis; assembly: GCA_034694085.1. Taxonomy (NCBI): domain Eukaryota; kingdom Metazoa; phylum Arthropoda; class Collembola; order Entomobryomorpha; family Tomoceridae; genus Pogonognathellus; species Pogonognathellus longicornis. The sequence continues at coordinate 23,514 of JAQFYB010000991.1, forward strand.
TATGTCATTATGTACACCTGTAACAATGTAATGCATATTTACAGTATTATGGAATCTCTTAGGATAATGTCAACACAATAGGACGATGTAATTGAATGGAAAATGACTTAAATGTATTTGTTTTACAGCCAAAAGATTAGTAAGTAGTAGTAATACAGAATAGCGCATGTACACAACAGTATGTGTTAATGGCAGTACCTTAGTGTTAGTAGTGTAGTATAAGGAACAATTATCAGTCAGCTAACTGGATTTCTATTACACTCACTCAGTTAATTCTTCTAGTCAGAAGTTACATAAAGGAAAAGAGTGAGTTAATGTGGCGAGACAAAGGTGTTAGAGTGTAGAATTAATATTATTGCAATGCAATGCCTCTCTGCCCGACAGACAGACGTTTGCACTGGTAAAACTTGTTACACTATTTCTTGCTTTAAGTTTATTGCCTAATTTAGTGTGTAATAGGCTAGACAGGCCACGACTTGCGTTTGCTTTAGTAATAAATGTAAATGTGGTGTTCCTTCCAAATACCAAATGCATCACATCACTAGATTAATTGTTATGCACAAGAAATATGCCTTAAAACCGGAAAGGGTGTTCAACTGACAGGAATAATGTGTGTAGTGTGTTATATGCATTTTCTTAATTAGGAAAAGACACTTTGTACTGTTTGCACATCGCATTAAGATTAGCACTCTTTAATTTTCTTATGCACATAGTTTTTTGAGTGAGAAATTGCGTATTATGAAGCTTTTTGTACAGTGTGATGATGAGATGAGGTAGAATGGAATATGATAGGATAGTGTTGCATAGTTGAACCTGAGCCAATTTTGTTGGACATCACATTATGTTATGTCACACCTATATATATCCTTATAAATTGCAAATGTACACAGAAATTACATAGTAGGTTAAAGACGGACGTGGAAAATTTCAACAAATTTCTCACCTAATAAACAATATATTGCAGGTGTAATTACGGTTGGGTGCTTAGGTATGGTTTATGAAGTGATAAGGTATACTTAAAAGTGAAGCTTCCTAAATGAGTGAATTATAAGTACACTTTAAATGCAAAGGTGTGAAATAAGTCATTTTCATTATTCCTACTCTACCCATTTCACAAGCTTCACAAATCTTCTTAAATGTTTTTCTAAGAACTTCTCCTTGTACATACATGTGTGTAAGTGAAGTGTGTAATGCAAGACATGTAAAAGTAAGTAAGTGTGAAGCAAGAGAAACAGGGAGTTATAATAAAAATAATAATATTCTAATGTTCATTTCAGCATGCCTTTAAAAGTGTCTTGAGAGAATAGAATACATAATGTAATATTATGTGCCACCTTAGCACAGTAGCCATCGGATGAGTAATATTAGCCACAGGATGGCATATAAACACCTGTTTGTGTGCAATTTGATTCGAAATAAGTTATTCCAAAGGTTTCTTCAGTATTTATAGGTGTAGCAGCATATTATATACAAAGTTGGTAATGTGCAGTTGATTTTGTCAACTAACCTAATAATACATAAACAAATATTATTTGGTAATTTCTTAGCAAGAAGAACTTGTATTACAGTTGCTCAACTCTTGGAGGCACAAGTATTTGTAATGGGAATACAAATAAGGACAGTAGGTAGGTGATGAGTTGAACGAACAGAAGCAAAATACTTGCAAATTGCAAATATTATAATTAATAAGTATAAGTAAATCTCAATTCGCGACTTGATTCACTAATTTGACTTGTATTTCACCTCACCTGTCTCTTTTCAAATATTAATTGTTATCAGAAAGTGGTTTATAGATATACAGTTACGGCAATGTTGGCTAAGAATAAGAATTAAGCGCATGCTGCATATTTCTCTGTAGGTCTTCGTTAAATTATTATATTGCACACACAATAACAGCATTGGTTTACTTTATTATTCTGCTTTGTGCATATTTGGGAGAGGAGAATCAGATATTATTATATGGAAGGGCTGCAAATGAATGAAGCCAACAAAACAACAGAAACTACTTGTCACGATTTTCAACATCAATAAGACTTGGCTCCACAGAGCTACACACAACTTTACTACATAGGGTTTCAGCAAAGGGTTGGAGATTAGTAAAAGTGATTAAAAAGTGAAGATGAGCACATTACTTACCTATAGACACTCTGCTTATATAATCCTACTTCTTCTTCTACTATTCTGTACAATTATGACACACACAACAGTTGGGCTTTCAATATTTCAATATACATACATACAAAGAGAATAATTGTGCCCAAATATTTTCATCACAACATTATTGTATTAAAGTCCTTTTTGGTGAAGTGGTGATTGAGAGATTGAGTTGATGTGAATGTGACTGACCACTCTTTCCCATTGCACCAGAATAAACAGGACATGACAGCACCAAAGCAGTCATTCAATATATAATGCGGTAGAAAAATACTTACATAATTTTAGTAACTAGTACTAGTAGCACATACTAATGCATACATAAAGTCTTTTTTAATCGCAACACGGCTTCCTATATACAGTGCATTCAACTAGTAACTCCTTTCATAATTTTATAGAGTGAAGTAGCTCAGGGAATGTTTATTAGTCTCGAGCGTAATTAAAATAATATTACAGAAGCTATACAGATACACGTGTAGGATTTGTTGTAGAGCTACCTGTACCTACTGACGAGGAAATGTCAATAACTCACCACGAAATTGTTTTGCAATTGTTTTTACAGGGCGAACATGAACCAGGAATGCCCTATGACTTCACATACGCAGTAAAGGATGACGTTGGTAACGATTTCTCTCATCAAGCCGAAAGCGACGGTGATATCGTTAAGGGAGAATACAGAACCGCTCTTCCCGATGGTCGTATCCAGATTGTTAAGTACACCGCTGACTGGAAAAACGGATACAATGCTGAAGTTACCTACGAAGGAGAAGCCAACTACCCAGAACCACCACCACAAAAGCCAACCAGAAACCCTTATGAATCTGACCAAAACATTGACTCCCAAGGGCTCCGTCCACAACAACCCGCACGTAACCCACCCCCACCACCACAAAGACCAACTCAACCACCACGCACTCAACCCCCACCACGTCAAACTCAACCCCCACGCACCAACCCACCACCACGTCAAACTTCACCACCAAGAACCACTCAACCTCCACCACCACCACCAGGTAATTTGACATTCGAAATTTTTCCAGTAGTTTTTGACATTTTTTTACAAAAACTTAGAAATGTGGGGTAGAATCCACAAGGAAGGGTTTTCATAGGCAAAACCTAATTTGGATTTTCTTGTAGGACTCTATGGTGCTCCATCTGTTCCTTTCGGAGTGAGAAACAACCCGAAATTCGGATACAGCAGAAAATAGACGCACTACTTACATTTACTACATTTATAAATGACAGTCACTACAGCCAGGATCCGCAATAATAGTCTTTGAAGCTTATTTGTTAGTGTGAACAACACCTGCATTCACTTACTGTTATAAGCTCTCACAGTCATGTCATGTCAATGTCTTGGTCCTATCCTAATTACACAATTTTTATGAGTTTTCGTTTAGATTTAGAGAATGTACTTGTCCCATACTACTACAACACAATCCCATCCTCGTTTTTAGACCTTGGTTGTACTCATTTCCTTTATTAACTCTTATTATTATACTTGTACGCAACTCTCCACACTCTGAACGTCAACCCAACATAACAATGTACACACACACACATACAATTTAATATTACAACACTTACTACGCTATAATAACTACTATTGATGATTGTTGTTGGATAATGATGATCTGACCATGAGAACGATGACTTTTTGTAAGATGGACATACATTTTGATTTGTGTTTAGTTCAAATATTGATAAATTCTTTTGCCATGTTGACAAGTTGCCATGATTTTTGACATAAATGATGAATGATTTCAACCCGGAGGGATTTCTCATCAGTTCTATGGAAGCTTTTAACTACCTCTGCTATAGACTGTGTGTGGATTCCTGTTCAAAGGGCTTCGGAACAACATGGCAAAAGATTTTATGAATACGTTTGTAATTAGTAGTGAGCAGATTTATTTTTATAAAAATACTTTGACTTGATTTCTTTTCTGCTTCTGAATTTCTCTTTTTCATTCCATGCATTTTGGGTCATGTCATATTGTGGCTACAGACTAATAACTCTCCCATACACATGACAATGACACAATTAAGTAGTTGTACCTTCTTCATTTACATTTTTGTTAATTACCCATAGATTTTCTATTCTTCATTCTTTATCCATTCTTCTTCTTCGTCTTCTCAGTTTTTCTTCTTTGTGTACTTTGCTGTCTTGGCTCTTTCATTAATTTCTGTTTTTGTGTAGTGCAGTAGTGACAACGAAGATGAAACACTTGCTCATTCAATTTATACAAAAAAAAACTACAAGCAATATAATATTCTACTAGGTATTTAGTAAAATATGCCTTTAATGAACAGTAGACTTTTCTACACACACACTTGGAAAACATGCACATACGATAAATGGATAGAGACGAACAAATTATTATTTTGTCTCGACTCAACTCAACTTCTTCAAGTGTTCCTTCTTCTTCATTCTTCTCAGATGCCATATTATATCTCCCTAAGAATTTTAAATGCTGACAAATTCATAATTAAGTTGTCACTTGCCAGCTTTCCTCTTTAATTCTTCCGAATTACTCTTTCCGTTTTCCTACCTTTTTCTTTTTTATACCTGTACTTAGTGTAATGTTTTTAATCTTCCAATCCTTCTTCTTATTCCTCTACATATATCTTGCTCTGTACTGTCTTATACGATAAATCGTTTTATACTCCCAGTTATAGACTATAAAATAATTATCAATGTGTTAAAGCTTGTTCAGCAAAGAACGGCTGTGTAATAATAACGAACGAATAAAAAATCGAATTTAATTTGTATTTAAAAAGAAATGTGCTATTAGTATTTATTTTTTTACCAACACAGTAACAATGAAAACAATGCATACACATTAAAACTTATAGCTTCTATCTGTATATTGTCGAGTAAACTTTGCAAGTCAATAGAATTTACAAATATTAAGAACTTTCTCTATTGCAAATGTTAAATAGGGTTTCATGTAACATTAGTATGCACTTACGCGTTATGATTATGAGTTGCATGCATTTACAATAGCTTGACAGGTTATTAGCGCAGTAGTGTTGTTATAAAGCAACGTCTTATTGTTAGTTGTTTAAGTAAAAGTGCCTATAAAATCTACACATGTGCGAACGTGAGAGTGTGAGATAAAGGTCGGTGTATAGTGTTGAAAATATTTTCTTGACACACACTTCATTCAATATGTGCCTTATCATTTTGATCTGCGAAATTGGATATAAATCTTCATAAAATTTGTTTGACACTTGCATAATAATCAAAGCATGGCAAAGCCAAAGTCATACATCATTGCTGTTATCATTAGACATAATTTTCAATTCCAATACTTGTAAATTGTAGACACTTGTACAAATGCTTGAGTATGAACAGTGAACAGTATGACGAACACACATCACATTATCATTCGCTCCATTGTTTTTAGCATCGGAGCATAGCAAGGCAACAAATAATATTATTAGCTATGTTGCAACGAGTTCTAAACACGCAAGATCCTATCGTAATGATTCTTCAGTGTTTCACTCTACTGTTAGAGATAACATGTACCTATAGACACTTACTAAGCACCTATTAATATTCGAATGTTTATTTTAACTCCTCTAGTGCAATTGTTTAATGAAAATGTGCGATTATGTGTGTAGTTAGTACTTTCTTTAAGTATAGGCTCTCACACAGTACTAATACCGTAATAACTTAACAACTAATTGTATAAACGTTATTTTTAACCCTCTGCGAAATATTTAATGTTCTGGGCTAGGGCTACATAGACTCGTTGAATGTTACGGGATTTCTTGCCAGGCATACACAACTTTGTCATAAAATCAGACATACATTATGTGTACAAAAACACGTATACAAATTAGAGTGTATAAACCTTTTATTATAATAAAAGAAGGGTGCGTATGAAATATTCTCAGACAAATATTAAAATAATTTTAGAACCAACATAGGCTTGTTGTATTATATTTGCAAATATTATTCAAACTTTCATTATTGCTATCGCACATTGAGTTTTGGATATCAGATATTAATTTAAATGTAATTAACGAATCTGATTACTCAACTGTTGTGAATCATATCAGATGGTTGCAAGGGAATCGCTCGTCCTTTCAAGATCAACAGACAAGAGTAAAAGAATTTAATATTGAAATATTAAATAGTATATAGAAATTAGACCATTGTAACCGTGTTACACTAATTGCATTCTCGATTATGCAAAATGTTGCAAAATGCCAATTTCCAAGTTCTGGCTCATCTTTCAAGCTTTAACTTTTTATCTGATCAAGGGTGACCGATAAGAGAGCATCAAATCAAAATACGATTTTGACATAAACCCTAAATATTTCTATGCACACAAATGAAAATCTTTATAAAACGAGAATTATTGTCTCCTTTGGATCTGATTTAATTATATGATTCATGATTTGTATATTATAACTTTATAATGGCATTATAACAAGATATTCATAACAATGAATAATTAATATCTCAAAATCCAAATATTATTTAGGTGCATCCCTATTCACTATTCATACCATACCTACTGTTTCTAGTAAGAAATACAATAACATTGCCATCAAGTGAAGGAATCAAGCAAAAGATTTTGCAGGCAGATTATTCGTGAATAATGGGTTACAACTTACAAGTTTACAAGGAAGCAGTCGCTATTGGGGGCTATCATAATACAGCAAATAAAAAACACCAAATATTAATGCACCTATACAGAAATGTAGGTACAATAATTATTCTCAGCAAGATGTGGATAATGAATAGACTAGACACGTAGCGTACATGAGACTAGACACTCTTATTTATTTACATAGGTATCTGAGATATCTGTATGCAAGACACGTTGGATGTTGTAATGTGTGCATTTCCCTTCGCACTAAACAAAGAGATGAGAATCTGCACTCTAATCTCTCTGCTAAAGACCCTTAATTTTATATAAGTGAATATTAGCAACAATCAGAGAGGACCTTTATGTGTAATATCAGTAATTATTGGATGATCTGGTATCGTATCGCTATATCGTAAACATTATAGATCTATGTAATTCAATTCATTCTGCTTGTAAATTGTGTTGAGAAAAAAGGTTCACGTAATAAACAAAGAGAAGAAGTTGAAGTAAAGGGAAAATGTGACGTAGGTACTTTAATTTTTTGCTGGCCTTGGCATCTTTTCACAGAAGGAGTCATCTTCATTATTTATACAGGTTGCTTCTCCAGTTTACATATTGTGAAGACTGTGATACTTTTCATGTGCAAAAAAGCATCGAACATGTATTTTTACACTCAGACACACACAAAACTATTTATTTACACAAAACAAAATATTTTAACCTAATTTGCATATACTATGTGTACGCAGAAGATGTGAATAGTTTAAAATATGTAGGATTCAAACTTTCAAACAAGCATTTTCTGCAAATATTAACTGTGGAGTTGCGAATAGTATGAATTCAAACCAAACAAACCTGTCCCGACAACTCTGATCTAATCACATACACACAGATCGAATGCAGCATTGAATTAAATTACAGTATTTTGTGGCTGAGTCGTGTAGCTGCTAATATGCAGTTTCCAACACTCAAGACAGTAAGGTTACAGCAATTGTAAGCAAATAAAATATAAATAAATAATTGTAATTAATTTATCTCGCTGTGTTAACAACTTGGGATTCTCAATTGCTGTTATTTGGCTACACAGCTGACATTCAATCAAGTTCCGGTCAATGTTATGTACAACATTTCTTACGTTAACACCACCACAAACACTAAGGATAAGGACTTTGAATTATTTATTTATAGAATTATTCTGCGTGTGCATGTACCATACCTAAATATACAGACATAGGCATAGCTATGTAATAAAATAACCTTGTGTAGGAGAAACACACTTATTTAGACAAAGAACGACTTACGACACAGATGTGTTTTAAACAAAAATAAATCTTGAATGCATATGAATAGAAATATTAAATAGGAATCTTATTAGTAAATACGAAACCAGTGTGTCCTTTTGCTTATGGTGCTATTGATTTGGACATGTAAGGGTAGGTAACGCTTTATTTATGATAAATACATATTTGAGTGACATAAATGGAATTATTGGAATTCTAGTCGTAATTGCATACTCATGCAATTTGAATTCCCATGCTAGAATAAGTATTCGTGCTTTATGCTTAGTATTTCTCCATTTTCAACTTTTCTTTTGTATGTTTGGCACTTGGCCTATATTTCCTTAACAACTTGTCTGCATTCTGCATTGTATTTATATACACCTAGGTCCTACAGGTGTACAGACATGTTAAACATCTGCTATGCGATAATTGAAGATGCTTCACTTGTTCATATACATTGGTGTTAATGATTCAAACAATTTTTTCACATAGGTATACTATGTATAAATAAAATTATATTAATATTACAAGCTACTATATGCCAAATACAAAACATACACCTGCATTTGTATTTATATGCTTTATAAAGTCAAACATTAGTCAAATTTAGTTAGCACTATACATAGTACACTGTAGAAAAACACAAAAAAAGCCCTTGATTTGACAAAGTTATGACATGTTCATGGCGATGCTGGGATGTAATGTAATGTGTATTAAAATTTTCCATAGCTTTGCATCATGAAGGAGTTATAATCATAGTTAATGTTCCCCACATACTGTAGTGCACATATTTAGTTGCATTGAAACCCAAAAATGTTAGATTGTAAGTAAACATGTGCATATGGGACACAAAAGTACCTATACAAAGCAAAGTTGTGAAAAATGTGTACAAAAATACCTGAATGTGTTCATGTTATGGTTTTATTGTAAAATATGAACTTAAATGCAGGCATACATGGAATTAGCTTTCTTGACCCACAATGTTCCCAGTACTTTCGATTTTATTCTATGCAAAGTGAGTTAATTTGTAGTTTAGTTGAGCAGAAATATTATTATCTCTCTGAATAACCCCAGCAGAGTTTTGATGTATGTTATTACGGTCCGCATAACAGACATAACCTTGCACTCTATTACTTGCATCGCACTTATTGTTGTTAGCAAAGATGCATTACAATTTACAAGTTGAATAGTCAGTCACGATATGGAATTGAGGATCGTTTTTTATGGACTACCTCTATATGTATTTATGATATTAATGGTAAAAAGGTGGAATGCTCATGCATTGAGATGAATTGTCGAGAGCAATGCAATTCGAATCCAAAATTATTTTCACACCTCTCTGTTCCCGATAACTCTCCTAAAGATACTATCTATATTTCAAAATGTTATCAATAAGGAATGAAAACTTGTTAGGTAGGTAATGTAAATTTACACTATAGGTATTGCATATTCAACGCACTTGCGACAGGAAACCTACATATAATTCTTATAAATAATTTTTTATTCTATATTGGCAACAATTGTATAAATGGATGTGTAGATTTAAAAAATCATAATTTTTTCAACGTTAGTATTTTATAAAATAGAAAATCATTGCAATGCATTGCACGGGGCAGCAGGAAAATTTTTAATTGAATTACATGTTATATTTAAAACGAGATAAAATCTAAGATTTTTTTTCATAATATCATGTAGAACTGAAACTGACTTGGGAAAAGCCCCAACATATTATATTACAAAATGCATTATTTTCCTTTATTACTTTTATGCCAAAAAACCTCATTTTGGGAATTACGCCTTTTATCTGTATCTAGTGTAAACTCAGATTTCGGATTTGGATTTTGAGATATTAATTATTCATTGTTATGAATATAAAGATGCCATTATAAAATTATAATATACAAATGATAAATTATTTCAGTGAATATTGCAGATATTATTATTCTAGTTGCAAGAACCTATTAGTCTTAAGGAAAAATGTACACCATGAATAAACAATGAATGCATCTCATGAACAGGAAAATGAACAGGAAAGCAATAATAAGTAATTAATAACATTAAGTACAATATTAGAAAATTCGTTTTATTATAGAAATGGTAAACGCTGAAATTTAAAAAAAAATGCTGAAGCCATAATAATATTGGCCATTATAAAATATGGACAACCGAAAGAGGTTGGAAGAGAAGTAGCAGATAAATGTAGCATACAAAATGTATCTTTTTATACATATTTTATGAAATAATGCATGTCTAGGTAAGTATTTAATATATCTGCTACTACCTATGTTACCGTCATATACGCCCTGGTTATAATTGTTACAAACGCCCACTAATTGTAGTGCAAAACATTAACAATATTAACTCACTGAACACAGCTATTTAAAAGCGAATAATTTTGAGATTAAAATCCTTAATCTATAACCAAGACTGGTTTCATAGCATTGAATTTGAAGATATTCGTATTATTAGTATTAGGATGTAATATGTGTTAATGATCCTTCTGGCACACGAAGTTGCTGTCAAATATTTTATTTAAGGTACACATGTCCATTTGTATACAACCTTCCTTTGAAAACTGGCATGATATTTTAAACCACATGCTCATCTATCTTACCATTTATTGTGAAACTTGTTAAACACAGAATTCTTTAGCTTTGGGTCCATTTTCGTACCCTGTATTGACATAACATAGGTATACCTATTATTATACGCCTTAACTGTCTCACACTTCACACACATTGCTTTGCTATAAACATAAATCTATAATATTGTATTAAAGACTATTGCAGGTCAATAATAAAAATATATCGTGTGCATCAACATGATATTATGAAATAAATATTATGCTAAATTAAGAATTGCGTGTGAGAAATTTTTATGCAGAAAGTGATGTGGTGTGTCTACAATCTTGCTTGCTTCTTTAAGTATACCGATGCACTTTTATTTGTTTTTATTAGATTAATTAGTAACTTTCAATATTTCTTTGGGTTTCGTAATGGGATAAAAGTTGGGTCTCTTCATCTACCTACTCCCTTAGTCCCTTCTATCTAAGGCTAATTTATAGTTTATCCCTTTAGTCCGATTGCGTAACTATTTTTACCTGAACTTCGTAAAGGTGTGAGTCACAATTTTTTACAATATAAAATATTACACAACAAAAATACGAATGTATTAAGATAGCCTATAAAATGTATTTGTATTACATTACCTACTATTTACAATTAATTACGAGTCAGTAACAAGTACTCACCATATTAACGCAACACCTTAAAATGCGTTTCGTCAGACGACTCCCTAGACATTTTGTACACATAAAGGGCAAAGGGTGCATTTTTTGGCAATAATTTATAAATAATAAAATCATGGGAAATGAATGCATAAATACAAACAATCAATGTGTTGAATTCCTTACTAGATGTTTTTACTGTAAGACAAGTCTGGCAAGTGTATGGAATGATTGATTGAGTTCTTCAAAGTATAATGCAATTGCATGCTTATTGCGAATTAAATATAAAAGCACTTATCAACATAACATATTGTGATTTATAAACGAGTATGCATTAGGTACATATGCGTACTCGTTCAAATTACAGTACAAATTATTGTATTGTAATGCATTGAAGAATAATGCATTGTAATGCATTCCACACACCATGAGAAACTAACTGGATTATTCCATAACGTTAGTGATTTTTTTCCATAATTGATCTTGCATGCTGCATTGGGCGATCGAAAATTAAAATTATGGGCTAATTTTTCAAGTTTGAATTTTTAATGGTCTCAATAGAAAAATTCTGAAAATCTAAACTAACCTTTGCACCCTCACCTCCCCAGTGTAGTGCAGTGCACCTGTGCATTTTTACATCTTAAGATCTCAAATTTTCATCCAAATCAGAAATCATAATTTATAAGCTATACGGTGGCAACAAATATGACGCACCGTGTACATAGCAATACAGATGAAAGTCGCACATTAATCGACCAAGACACAATAAACATTATTGAATGAGAACCCTCATATGTAGGTACTCTCAGTCTCAGTACTTACAATAATAATTGTCAGCACAGCACTACTCCAAAGTATAATTACACAGAGGTACACAGTTTCACAATATTTACTGGTACTTTAGTAGGAATCTGATTAATTGTACACTACCTATACACTACATCCAGCATGTTAATTATTATTCAGTAAAGGATGTTCTGACAAGTATAGGTGTTTAAATGCAAAATCAAAAGCCGCATGAACAGTCTGTACAATGAATACATGTAAACTGTGTGTGTGTGTGAAATGTGTTTGTGTGGGTATGTGGGCTGTGTATTTATCTATGCAACTAAAAGATTCAAAGATTTGGCTAAAAGTGACATTCATTACTGTTTGTTGGAAAAACAAGTGGAATTGGTGGTAGTTCATTTGAGACGACAGTCAAGAGTAACGAAACCATCAACGACAAAGTGACAAAAGAAACAAGATTCACTCATTTGTGTTTGCATACAAACTGATTGTGAGTTGAGTAATGACATTTAATGTCATTTGACGTGTGCAGACAATTCTTGATGTGAAAATAAAATATTTACACGTGTCCATTGTATCGTTTCTCTCTCTTAATTCTCAAAAATTAGGCACAAGAGAATCTTCTGTTTGAATAAATAAAAATATATAATAAATCCTGTAAGTATTGACTGCGCAATATCAACAAACGTTATCATTGCCAGTCAATTATCAAAACAACTTATTGTTAGTTTATAAAGTGTAAGATTGTAATATTTATACCTTCTTGTACAAATATTGCCACTAAAGCTTTGAATTCGTACTTTTAAGGTTCAATTTTGATGTAATGCCAGTAATTCCTGAATACTTTAATGCAACAACTTAAACTTCAAGCATTCTCTTACAAATCTTACTTGCAAGTGTACCACATGCGTCTCAGCATCATTTCATCTCTTCTTACCTTACTCTTGGTCTGTCTTGTTCATTAAATTAAACAATTATTCATTATTTTTTCAACCTTATATGTATATTGGTTTAAATTTCTATAACCCATAATATGTAATTGTAAATTGTACACAATAAATAAGTACCTATGTATGTACAGTATTTGTAGTATTGGTCTATGTACACAAGATCATAATACTGTTATGCATATATCTAATAATAAATATGTATTTGTGTGTAATATAATAACTGTTAGTTGGAAAGCTTGAGTATTGAGTATGTATTACGTTTCATAGGTAGTTGATAACAATGAAGAAACTCTACTAATATATTTGACGTGTAGAGAAATAGGCACTAATGAGCCATAGCAGTGATGCAGCTATAGGCGTAATGGCATCTGTAATGAATACTATGTACAATTATTATGAAAGAGCTATCTATGTACTTCCAAACCAGGCAGATACATAATATTTAGACAAATGTTCATGCCTGATCATCTGACAGACGACTTTAATTTTGTTTCAGTCTACGTTCTAGTAACTGTACTCAGAAATGAACTCAATGTTGCTTTGCATTTCGTATGTTATTATAATTAAGCATCTCTGTACTCAGTGTAATCTGTATACAAACAATCCTATTTTACCAACAACAACAACATAACACCAACGTACAAATACAATCATAATAATAATACTCTCACTCATTCTCATCATCACATACACACACAGGCTCATCTTTGCTACCTACACGTTATTTACGTAGGTAAATAACTTGCTCGTGGATATTATCTCTGTAGGGATTCCACCGAAAAGAAAAGTAGTAACAAAATCAAAAAGATACGACTGCCTACTACTAATACTAGGGTGCTATAATATTATATTGCTATGTGAGGAGGGATAATGTACAAGTCCAAAATAGAATATTAATAACAGTAATAATCTTTAACTTCACATGGTTTGGTTACATATAACTTATGCTGACATGCGTCACTATGACCTCAATGACCAACGGCTTGTATAATCCTTAAGACACACACAGAAAATCAAATGTACAGTTTATGTGGCATCTGTATAAGTGTGAAGTGATTGCGAAGGTATTATGTGATTCATCACAATACATGATGATCTTATCCTCTTTTTCCTATTAAAGCTATATCCTACTATGAATGAACAATGTCCAATGTGGTTGTTGACTTCAGGTTTAATCTTCAGCAGAATGCATTAGCTCAGTCAGAAAGAATGTTAAGGATTTTGAGTATTTGGATAAATCAAATTGCGTTATTAAGGATTTTGAGTATTTGGACAAATAAAATTGCGTTAGTTGTGTTTGAGTAGTATGTAGGTATACAGTAAGTCTCAGTAAGTGCAAGTGGATATACAATAGGGATATTATAAGTGCAGTAGTAGTAATGTATATAAAATACATGTTTTGGTGACTTGATATTTTATATGTGCTTAGGTTTTGATGTTTATTTCCATTACCCATGGTTGGGGATATGCACATAGTTGATTACTGCAACACAATGTGTGGTTTTTATTATCGATCACTTAAAGCGTGAGTGTACTTGAGTTTTAGATGCGTTCTCTTCCTCCGCACCTCATATCGTGAAATCATTTGAAAATTGCATTTGTGCTGAAATGTATACACACTAATACACACTATAGCTGGTTGCACGTGTATTTAAGGATTAGGTAGGTATGTAAGCGTTTATTAGAAGAGGATACACACGACAGATAACTAGGATTACCTAATAATGAACATACCTAATAATAATATCTAATAATATACGAGAACCATGAGCTAATATTATCCTCGTTATCATATAGCTTTCTTTAATCTTGAGCATAATATTTATTGTAGAATCACACTATACGACAAGGCCAATTTATTTTTTATTAGTCAAATCTATTTTTAAGTGATACTAAGAAGCAGTAAAAGTGGATGTGGTCTCATTTTACAGAAATATGTAAGGTCAAAGATAAGTAAAGTATACCTATATATACGTGTATTCCAAACTTGCTCCGATCAGGAATTGAATATACTTAATCAGAATTACCACATTTTTGAAGTTGAAATTATTAAAACCAGCTCGAATAAATGATAAAATATTCTTAAGATTGACAAGGCAAGTAACAATTCAGACTTCTAATTTAACGTAGGTATCGTGCGTATAATAAACTGTCTTCAGTTTAATGCAATATTGTGAGCCACTGCTATACACATTCATGTAGAACGCATTCTTTAATCTAAGCAGGGGATTATTATGGAATATGCAGGGAAGAATGCAAAAATTCGGAGTTATGATATTTATGATATTCATAACTATACCCAAATCACACTAACAAGCAAGTCATTACTAACTATTATATCCTATATATATGCACTATCACTCTGTACTGTAGTATTTGTCTACACGCAGTTTCAAATTAAATGAAAAATTTGCTTGCTACACTTGCTACAAATAACCACATACAAATTATAAAGTCGCGAACTGTTGTGACCCATCTCTATATAAAGTGATCATAAATAGATTCAAAAAATTAAGTGGCCCGGTACCAGGTTCAACCAACGACCCGATACCGGCATAGC
>JAQFYB010000992.1:0-39055 GCA_034694085.1 Pogonognathellus longicornis
GGTAAAGCTGATTTAGGCGCAGCTACGAGTATGAATCTTCCTCGATTCGCAGCTGTTGAAATGACAGCATCGTTTACAGATGAAAGTGTTGTTTTTGTGACTGGCCAACCCAAGCAAAGTTTTACCTGGAAATCCATTTACAAACCTTTTTCAGTTCAAATGTGGATCGGGATTTTGTTATCATTTGTGTTTGTATTTATCACATTCAAAGTCATTTCTAAATTTGAAGTTACTGATTCGGAGAATTTTAACGCCCACCAATTTTCATACATTTTATTTGTCTTACTTGAAAAAGAAATTGTTTATCCTGTCAGTGATTCGTCTAGAATTATTTGTATCTGCTGGTTATTTGCCTGTTTAATTTTGATAACTGTGTATCGATCCAAACTCATAGTGCTGATGACTTTTCCAGTTTTGGAAGAAATGCCAACAACATTTGCAGAAATTCCAGAGTCTACTAATTTTAAATGGGGACTGGAATCTGGACTTGTAGGTGGCGGCGCAATATCATTGTTTAAAAATGGAGGAAAAACGTTTAAAACTATATATTCCAAATTGACAACTGGTTTTGAAGACAAATGCTATGAAAGATCCATGTCGAATAATTTTGTTTGTTTCACGTTCTCTGGCACCACTGATTATATCGTGAGAACTAATTTCAGTGTTTCCGATATTATTCCGTTGAGAATTTCTAAAGATTCAGCAATGAATTATAGACCAGCCTTCGCTTGTAAGCCAAAACGAGTTTGGAAGTCGAATTTCGATCAAGTTATTAATGCAGCGAGGGAATCGGGATTGGTGTCCAAGTGGAAAACAATAGACTTGGTTATTCAAAGAGAAAAAATATTTCGACAAGAACAGTTTAGTAACGTAACAAAAAGAAGAAAATATAATTTGAAAGGTCCTTCCAAACTTTCCATTCGTCATTTCACAGGAATTGGCATTTTTTACACGATTGGCATAACGCTTTCGATAATTTGGTTTTTCGCAGAAATATTCATTATTGTTCGTTTTCATAAGAAAACATTACTCAATTCGAAAATCAAATAAACAAGTAAATAATGGGCATTAGGATTTGCAGATAGAACAACAATCATCTCCACCTCTGTGGATTATATTATAGTTTAAGGCGATACTGCTCTCCATGTGACTTATTGCTTTACAGATTAAATGATTTCTCCAGATTGGAAAATAAATTCAGAAATCAAGCTATTTACTTTTGAAGCTAGATTCTTGCTCTTTCATACTGTGGTTTCAGTTTTTCGAAAAAGTGAAAACTGTAAACCTCATTCGGTTTTTTAGGTTTTTTCACAAAAATTCGAATAAGGGCTACATCAAAAATTATAAGATTACAAAACAGTCTAATTTGCAACAGGAGCAGCCCAAGTTTAAGTTGTTACGTTAATTCAAATGTATTAGATTTAAACAACAATTTTTGCAAAATAGAGTCAGGGAACTTTCTTTTTCGACGATATTACAATGGGCTTTATTACATTCGTAAATGTTTGCTATTGGCTAGTTAACTGATAGTTAGTTATTGCTCGTTATTTCAAAAAATAAATGGCTTTATGGTTGATTGGGGAATATCAGACAATGAGTTGTCTAAAAATGACAATACTGTACAAAAATTCAATTATCTTTAAAAAAACATTACCTGCACGAATTAGTCATTCTTATTTGGTTTATTCATTTGTATATTCATTTGTCATAGTCATTATCATTATGAACCTATAATGTAGTTTAGTTATCATGTCATTGTAAGAGTATAAAGGTAGTTTAGTTTATCTCGACTATCGGGCATTGCATTAAGGCAATATTTTCCTGTTGCACTGAAACAAAAAATAAATACAAATCATTATAGCTGTTCCTCGTTACTGAGCATATTACATTATAGGTCATAATTACTTGGCAGGGCAAAGATCGCCCATGGAAGGTCCATCGCATGTGCAAGTGTTATGGGGATGACAAATATCCGTGAAGAATTTATTTACATTATCGCAGGCACAACCTTTGAATGAATATCCTCTCACGGTCGAAGCATACAATTCACAACATCGCATATGACTGCAAGTACTTGAAATGTCTGCATGATAATGATTCTAGTCTAATATTATGATAACTCGTTTGATTGTACAATAAAATAGGTACATTCAGCCAGATAGATAGTATCACTGTATATAATTTGTCATTGTTCCTAATCCTACAGCAAGTTAAAGACTATCTATGTAATTTTATTATGATTGAATTGTAATTGCAATTTTTCTCACGTGGTAATCTTAAGCAATTAGGTTGATCAATTCCACCATTGGGATAAAAATCAACGTGACCGATGGTCAAGTCAGTTCCGTAATGTAAAGATAAAAAAGGTCCCAAAAGTTTGCCCATATTGCAATGAATCACTTGCACAAATTTGGCATCACTTTTGTCTAAACGATATCGTAGATGTACATCTTGTTTAAACATTGGCCCGGCTGGATCTAAGCCTTAAAAAATATGGTTAAACGTGTTGCTAATTTTTTTTTAATTAAAACTTCATATTACAATTAAAATATGTACAGTAATGTTCAACTTCCACGAAACGTCAAATACATCTCAAGGAAGTATTCCTCATTGCACTATCAAATCCAATACCTAAAATTTTGTTTCATCGCTCGCAATGCAAAGTGAACAAGCTATTAATATATTAACCAAAAGTGTAAAACAATGTTCAACACTATTTTCGTTAGAAAAAGTTTGAAAAGCTTAAGCATTAAATTACTCCTGCTTTCATAATGTCATCCAAACTTTACGGTTGATACATAAATTGGCATTGTACTGGTTTTAATACTCTAGTACAAAGTACATAGAGCGTCACACAAAGGTTACAAAAAACCAAAAACCTGGCAAAGTTTACGTTTCAATGATTTTAGAATCAGAAGTCCCCCCCGTCCCAGACCTGATCCACATTTGTGTAAATCTGAAAAATAAACTGTAGGAATAAGAAAATGTAGGAAATCTGATATAAAATCTAGAGTGCGGGACCGACCTAAGGAAACCCGGTGTGTGGATTGAAGTTTACACCACTAAGGACGTGCTCATTTTTTAACCCTGTTATATACAGTACGCCTCATTGAAGTTTCACCTTCCTGTATAGGTAGATTACAAATTTATTTGACAAAAATGAAAGAACCTGTAATTTCTCTGATTTGTGTTTGCAATTTATCATTTATAAAAAATCCGACGACTCCAGCTATATGAGCACCTAAAGAGAAGCCCACTAATTTCACCTGACTGTAATCAAGGAGTTTTTGAGTTTTCAAATAAATGACCATATGCGCTACACTCACTCCTACCAAGTATATGTCTTTTGCTGCTGCAATGTAATTCAATTGATTTGCTGCCGATTCCCAGTACACAATAATTACATTTTCAGGTCTGCCGCTGTAAGCTTTAATACAATTAAATCAAAATCTTAACCAATCCAATTATTAGATACTCATTCAGGAAATATTTAAGTAAACAATCAAGAATTACCATCTTTAAAGATCATTGTATGCTCAAATCTAAACATTAACCATCCATGAATAATAAATACGGTATTCCTTCCTGCGACCCAGTTCTCAGCGGATATTTTCTCCCCAATTCTAATCGTTGTACCTTCTGTGCACCTGAAGTTGAAATGATTTATTAATAATTTTATTTCTGTGTAAGTTATCTTACTAAATATGATTTTACAAAGGTTGTTTAAACCATGGTTTGAAATTTTCAAATAAATGAATTCACTTATAGTTATAAAGTTTGTAGGTAACTGAGTATTCAATGGGCTCCCTGAGAATTTCCTCTTCTTTATTCAAAATATTTGCTTCTATTTCATTGGAAGATTGACGTGGGCTTTCAACTCTAATGTTCCCAGCATAACTGTTAGTGTCGGTTTCATGTCTATTTCCAATTGATGGTTTTAGTGTAACTGATCCCACTGTAAATCCAACTGGATTACTATTGCCATTTATCATGAAGTGATGAGCCGTTGTTGTCGCCTTACGATTCAATTTTCTAGAAGATTTATTGAAAATATCCCGGGGCATCCTATAAGCAAAATTGGTTTCTGAACTGATTTGTTGCCCTAGTGCAATTGAAGTTGCAACGCTAAATACAATCGCTAAATCAAATATAATATGTTGTATTTTCATTTTCACAAAATATATTATGAAGTTATGAAATGTAGAATACAATGCAACTTGAGTTAAAAACAACAAATGTTGGATTAAATTAAACTACATGAATTATTAAGCTTTTCTTTGTATTCTAATTTATTTTTAAATTTTGTAGATACTTAATGCAGTTGAGCTATTATGTAATTCTTTTAAATATGGACTAGTGAATAAGCGGCCGAGCTCCGAACGGGAAAAGACTTGCATGTATGCAATTTTGGGATATGTAATTAAGCTACATACCGTATTCCCTATATTAAGCACTCATGTCTAATAAGCCGCCCACCTTAAATGAGCGTTTCATTCAACAAGCGTCCACTCTCTGTATTAAGTGCCCACCGTGAGTGGCTATAAAGTTCATCACTTCTAACATGCTGTTTTATCTATTATACTCTATCGTGCTATTTTTATGAACTTTTATAACAATGTATGTGACCAATCTTTGCAATTACCTCAAATACCTACTCTCCATTTAATATTTATGTGGGTTTATACCGGAGTTGGAATTTCTGTTTTTGGTTCCCCTGGGAAATTTTAATGCGCTTAGTCTTTGATATTATGTGGATCAAGTTTGAGTAGGATACAAGAAATTTACCGGGTCGTTTCACCTAAGGACGTCATTACTAGATCCAGAATATGACTATATATCTGTACTTGAATAGGTCAAGGAGCACGGCAACTTTTTTGGTGTCCTAGTCAAATTGGACATACATATCAAACACTACGTGATTGCAAGCAAATTGAATTAAAAGCACACGACCTTTCTTGACCGTGCCTCCTTCTTTCACAACGTTTTTTTTAATTTTCACCCCGTATTTCATTATTGTTCAACTTTTATAACGTATTATTTCATTTTACATTCACAACAATGAACAAGACATGCAATTAATTAGTTGGTTATGGTGATTCATTAAACAAAACCATGCACGATTTTGTTTCAATTTCCAATGATTTTGTCACAAATTTGCGACATTTTTTGCGCACAGCGCGAAAAATTGACGTAGGTATATGTGACCTCTAAATGTGTGACCTGGATACGTCCCTGGCTGCATGTTAAAATAGACAACATAGACAAAAAGTGACTTAGAAAAAAGTTGTGGTTGAGTGCTTTGGGGCAAGCTCATTCCTGAATTGAGTAAAATGCACTTTGCGGTCACAAATAGCTTTATATATTATTATCTAGATGTTCATCCATCGTTTGATTGCTATGGTCCAAACCAACTTACAACACATCAAATTCGCGCGCCACGATTTTTTTCCAAATTTATTTTCATGGCGAAATAAGCTTTTTTGGAGAGAGCAAACGCATTCTGGGGGTTGCACGTGCACCCGCCGCACCCCCTGGGTACGCGCCTGATACAAGTAATAATAAATCGGGAAAATCAACATGAAATTTATTTATATTTATACCTTATTTTGGGATTTTTCCTCCTTATAATCTAATCATCCAAGCATATAAAAATGCTTTGTGTCTTGGAAGTATTTGCCGTTGGTAGACGAGGAAAAATAATTGGTCTCTGCATTTTTTTAATCTTTTTCTGGCTGTTTGAAAAATGAATACTTTAGGGTAAAATATTTGCTTAATATATCTATATACATCCGATGTAAATAGAGGTACATCTATACACATACATACAATATTTACTAAAAATTTTGACGTTTTTTGCAAATAATAAAATAAATATATTTAATTTTTTGACAATAAATATCTGATCTCGGCTTATAATATACCATACTATTATTTACCTACTCTGAACAATAGCCCATAAACGCAGCGGCATGAGTTTAACTAATATTATTTTGTTTTGCAAGTTTGCTTTGTTATACTAATTTGCATTTGCAATTCATTGACCTTGAGACAGAATTAATATTTTATTCATTTTATGTAGTAGATAGACTACACTATAAATATCAACCACGTGCAATAATAATGCAATAGTTCTGTAAAGACCAACTTAAATATTGTATGGACAGTAGGTGTGCTAGGTAATTGCAAGGATTTGGCTCATACATTGTTATAAAAGTTCATTAAAATAGCACAATTAAAATCAATAATCGTTATAGTGTTTTATTGGTGCAATTATTTTATAGCCAGAGACGTATACAATAAGGTTGCTTGAGAGTTTTTAGGATTTCCTGATATTGTCCACCAACAATTTAAATATTCAAATACGGCCACAAATGAACATCTTTGTTACAATTGACACACAATTGAATATTTTGGTTCAACAATTCAAAGTTCTTACAAAATTTAAACTTTTGTTTTTATAATTTCCAACTTTATTTGTGTGTATATTCATCCCATCCCCTTGGTATCAAAAAGAATAGAAAATGAGAGCACTATTCAAATATTTATATTCAGATTCTTACTTCAAAATTCTTATATGATTATTTTTATATAATTTTTATACATATTACAATTCTTATAATATGTATAAAAATTCTCAAAAGTAGGGTTAAAATAAGTAGCCAGGATTTTTCATATTATATATATGCTTCAAAAATTATTTATGCTTCTTCTTTAACTATTTTCCTCTTAATGATGAACATATTTTTAGAGTGTAAAATGAAAAACTTGTGATTTTAGTTTAAACGTTTTTTAGTCTAAAGTATTTAATTTTTGTTTACTGCCAGAGAAATTTATTCGGCCCGATTCTCCCAATAATGATTTTCTTGAGGTCTTCGTAGCTTCGCTTGAGATAAGATATTTTTTGTATTTAAATGATAGTAATTGTTTTTGAAATATATGGTATAGTAGATTCAATGTAGTCTCATTCTATGTAGACGCCTGTGAGTGTCCCAATTGTGTTTTTAATTGTTGATATGTTTGTTATAATGTCCAGGGTTGGGTTAATTACATGTAATTTCGAGCTAAATGTAATTAAATTACAAATTACATTACATGTAATTTGTAATTTGTTGTAGAATTATAGCAATGTAATTGAATTACAATTGTAATTTGACGATTGCAGGCGAAAATGTAATTGAATTACTTGAGAAATTACAAATTACATTGACTAAAAAATGATGACTTTGGCAAGGAATTATAAGGCAGGCTGTGCAAACAGAGTGAGTTCATGGGACTTTTTGTTAATTGAAACTTTTTAAACTGTAAAAATGTAAAGTTCAAGTCTGTGAATTCAAATTCATTTTGATACATTTATGACTCAGCTTAATTTTAACTCGTTAAGGTTAAGTCCTTATTATTTTGGAGAAATTAAATTTGAGGACACCCATTTTAGTAGTTTAGATGCAACTTTATAATAATACTGCTTTCAAGTGATTCATAATCACAATTAATCTTAATAATAAATTTTTGCTTAGAACTATTACGTAAATGAAATATGGGGATGCGTTACTAATAAAATTGTTATATTTTTAATTTTCACTTAAATGCATCGCATGTATTAATATTAATTGCGGAGCATAACAAAAAATAAAATAATTATTACAGCGTGTTTATTAACAACTATTGTTAATCACAATTTCATAATATAATAACATTGCATCCCGCAATTTGGCTAATCATGTAATTAGTAATTTGTAATGTAATTGAATTACGTAATTTGTAATTTGTAATTTGAGACAGCAATTTACAAATGTAATTGAATTACAATTTTAATTTGACGATCCTAATGTAATTTGTAATGTAATTTGTAATTTCAATATCAAGTAATTTACCCAACCCTGATAATGTCCAAATAACATATTATGTCAAGTTTGAACAAATTTGATCCATCCTTTCTTGAGTTATCGTACAAACAGGCGTTTGCAAACTTGTGATTGTTTGTGAACTATGTCACGAAGAATATAACCTATCGACCGACCCTTTGTACCGTACCTTCCTTGATACCCCCAAATCCCTTATAACAAGTTCTGACCAATTTGGTTCACGCTTTCTTCAATTATCATTAACACAACACCAGAATATCTGCACAACTGTGACGGACACAAAGACAGACAGACAAATCATTCACATGCAGTGATGTAACACCAGCACTTAATAATGAAACACACCCTCTAATAAATTTCTAAAAATTTACCCACATTCTTAGTATTTTTCAACAAAACTTTTGTATAATTAAAATTATGCTGCAATTAGTTTTACTAAGTTCAGCCATAATTAAGGCTTACTGCTGCAACTTAAAATATAGAACACAAACGATAGTCCTTCCTATATCAATATATTTTTCAGGAGAACTCAAGTAGAAAGTTTTAGAAGTTGACTATAATAAGTTTTCGTATTCAAAGTTATTGTTGTCAATAATACAAATTTTTCAAGCTATAAAACGCTTTATGTTTCATGCTTTGTCAAAAAATTATTTATATTTAATGACGACATGAAAAGGATTCAAAACATTACTCTATGCTATTGAAAACTGGGATCCATCAGATAATCAAACAAATGTTTAAATGTTGTTTCCAAAATGCAAAAGTACGTTAGTGTATTTTCTTTAATTTGAGGATTCTATTATATTTGACGCAGTAAAGATAAGTCCTGTCTAACATGTAAAAAATGTAAAAAATAATAAAATGTTAAATTTGATAGGATTAAAAAAATACAAAATTTAATGATATAAAATAATAATATATTAAATTTAAGCAGATAAAAATTGAAAACATACAATTTAAATTAAAAAGAATTGAAATTGAAAAAATTGAATAATCAAAATCATTCTACAAAAATTGACTTTAAAAAAATTTAATTTTCTGCTATATATTTAACAATTTGTTTGTTGGTAAATGATGTAAAGTAATCAAATAACAGATTTGGCAAATATAAATCCTTTATATTTATATTTATCCTTTGTGAACCGTCAATTCTCTATACGGAGTTCGATTCTCGGTTCAAAATTTTTGTTTATTTGTAAAAAATAACTTGAGTATCGCAAAATTAAAAATTTTCAAATATAAATCCTGTCAACACCAACATTGCAAATCTTTAAAGTTAAAGAACAGTGATCGAGTATACGTATTTTTTTGTGTAACTGTTACATACGATGGCGAAGTTTCACGGTTTTTCGTATAAAACAATAATATGTCAATTGACATTCCAAATCTTAATGTGTATTACAATCCTTGAAGGAAAAGCATCTGAGACAGAAATTCGTTTTTTAGAGGTGTACCATAATTGCGATTTTCACATAACTACAGAAACTACAAATTCTGGCAACGTTGATTATATCGAAAATTTAATTTTCAAAGCACACAATTTTCAACCAGCCACATTTTACTCCCATCATCAGAGACTGAAGGAAATTGAAATGCAGTACCTCAACTTTACACTCGTGTCAAAAGAAATTTGCGATTTGAATTTCATTGTTTCGAAATCATTCGATGTCACAATAGAGCAGCATGGACAAAATGGACCTTCATTTTCAAAATCTTTCCGTAGCATGAGACAACACAGCACATATTTGTTCGTATTTCGAAAAATAAAATCCTCCTCACCAGTTTTATTTAAACAATTTT
The DNA here is from genome assembly GCA_034694085.1 of Pogonognathellus longicornis. NCBI lineage: Eukaryota > Metazoa > Arthropoda > Collembola > Entomobryomorpha > Tomoceridae > Pogonognathellus > Pogonognathellus longicornis. The sequence goes on from JAQFYB010000992.1 coordinate 9,663, forward strand.
TTTCACAACTATCCTACTACAATGCAAAATTGATAGTGTCTGTCCCTCTTCTCCACAATAAATTATTCCAATACTTTACATTGTCCCCAATCGATGATTCAGTAATCCAAATAAACATGAAAAAATCGTTGGATACCTTAAAGCAACATCCGCAACAAGCTTTTGGGAGGAAATTGTTTTTCCTCCATAAGTATTTAAAAGCAAAACTCAGACCTGTCTGTAGCATTTCACATTATTTCAACGTCAAAAATAAATTGAAATGCGGTATTCCAGAAATTAAATATTCGACATTGGCTAAATATAAAAATATTACTTTAATTCTTCATAAAAAATATGGAAAAAATACTAGGATGAAGAGTAAATTTCCCAGATCGGAATTCTGCGGTGGCATTATTTTAGGCAGCATAAATAAAAATTTCGAACTTTACAACAGGATGAATGAAGTTTTATTTAGCAAATTAAACATCGAGAAACTTATTGGAGTTAATGTTATGTACTGTAATCCGTTTTCTCGTCAGTCTTCGTTACTAGTTTGGTTTCAACTGGCATTTGATAAACCAACCTGGATTCTGCTGGTTACTTCTTACATTTCCTTTTGGTTGTATCTGTATGCTTTAAATGCAATACGTTTGATAATAACCAAAAAAAGTAAAATATCTTGGTTGTCGGTACTCTCAATATTATTTGGACAAAATCACACACAAATTTTGAACAAAACGATGCTTTTGTTTCAATTCTTTTCCCTTTTCTCCCTTAGTCTGTACGAGAGCTTTGTAACAAGTGAAAGTATTGTCCCACAAGGTACTGAGAAAATTCAGAATGCGACAGAATTATTTGACAAAGGATATCGCCTCCCAACCATAAAAATAAAATCAAGGAATATGTCTGTACCGGCTTATGGTCAAGGTCCTTCTGAATTTTTCATCGAATATTTGATGCAAATCAATCCTAAATTTTACTCCAAGTATAAATCGTCTTTTTACTACTTAAAACCACACAACACAAATATCACCAAAATGGGTCTTGATAAATCGCGAGGCACTGAATTCGGTTTACAGAGATTGCTGGCTGGGGAGTACAGCAAAGTAAAATTAAAGTTTTATGGTTTGATCTATGATTCAAACTATATTGCTACAACTGTGAAAAATTCAAAATGCAATACTTTTGTTCACCCCATTTTGCATATCCGTGACATTGCATTCAGCACTGGTTGCTTTAGTGAATTGATTCAGAGGAATTTACAAATCTTTCTTGAATCGGGATTTGAAGAAGTTTTAAAAGTTGCACATTTGTTTAACGATCGTGTTTCGTTAGTTTCAAATGAGCAAGAAAATTATTTGATGAGTCTCCCTAAAAGTGTAAAACTTTCTGGCCGTATATCCACAATATTCAATGCACTTTGGATATTTCTAGGATCTGCATATATAATTTTCATGTGGGAAATCAAATGGCAGATTATTTCTCTTTTAGTACGTGCAAAACGTTGGAGTGGAAGCCGGTGTAATTGTCTTTCGAAACGAGTAAAAAATATCAAAGTCGGATATTTTGTAAAAAAGCCGATAGTTTATCGTAAAAAACTCCGTGGGTTTATTGTAAAAAAACAACGGGTTTGTCGTAAAGAAGCTAAGGGTTTAAAGTTAAAAACCCACTTATTTATCTTTACAAACCCGAGGGTTTATCATAAAAAACCCCAAGACTTATTGTAAAAACTCTGTATGTTTATCATAAACATTTCATTGCTGCCAAAGTAATTGATTGTGATGTTACCGCTTTTTTAAAACTGACGCTAAAGCGAAAATAACATATGAATATGATTGTTTGAAATGAATCAGTTGTCGAAGTAAAAGTGACGTAAAAATTAGAGTGAAGTAAAAATGATAGGGACATTAAAATAACGCACCAAATATACCGTTATGGCTTATAAAATTTCTTTTAAATCGACCAATGATTCTGTATATTGTAGTAGTTATTAATAAATCATAACTTGAGAGAAAATGTATACCTATTTAATAAGGGTTAATTTACCAACATTTTTATTGGAAGTCGTAATTGCTTTGTAGCATTATATATTATTTCACGACCAAACTAACAATTGTTTTTCCTGTTCACAAATGTTTACTTTCAGGCAGGTTTCCTTTATGCTGCTAATTATCATAGGTTGAAGGCAGACAGAGTATAGGCTGTATTAAAATATAGCCTATATGTCTAAGTTGATAGGTTGATAAACCATTTATACGTATATTTCTACCAATTGATTTTTATACTAGCTATAACATTAATTACGCTTGGGGTTATGGAAGAATTATTAAGGTCTGTAGAATTCTAATTCATTGTCTGCATGAGCTTCACTTATTGTAATTGTGTAAACGCACCATTTAGTTTTTTTAAGGTAAACACTACATAAAAACAAATTAGTGAGAATGCATTTAATGTATTCGTGCTTATTGTTAGTTTAGAAGCTATTCATCATCCAACATGGAACCTTGGTGTTTTCAAACTGTTGAATCGAACCTTTTGACAATGGGAGCTTGGCCATTTTTCTTTAACAGATTTTTGGGCTATTATCCTTTCATTGTTGTCGAAAGATCTCTAAAATTTGGGTTTTTCAAATGGCCAAGTGTTTACGTATTTTTTCTCGCAGTTATAGATTTTTTAATAATTTTTTTCAGTTCAGGGTATTATGGAGATAACGTTGAAGACGTAGTCCAATTTACACACAGTGAAAAATTTATGAGCAAAACTATATTCGCTACTCAGTTCATTGTCAATTTAACTTACAAAATCGTCGGGCTAAAACATCATAATTGTCATTTAAAATTGTGGGCAGGAATTATTCAATTGTATAGTGACATGTTACTAATTGGAGTCAAATTTCATAGCTCAGAAGCGTCAGAAATATTTAAAAACTTGCAAAAGCAATCTAAGTATCAAATTTTAAAATGCGTGACAATTTCACTTTTGTATGCAACCGGCTGTATCTGGTTATTCCTACCTTTTTATTTCAAACCAATAGATTATGAAAACAATCATTTGGTGATTATGATTTTAATCATTTTATCCATGGGGTATTGGTGTTTCCGTCAAGTCTGCAACGCTGGCTACACAATTTGGCTAATGTATTTGGTTAGACTTTATTCAACGGCTTTGGATTTAATTGCAAAAGAAATAGAAAGTCTCAGCGATGAAAATTTTAACAAACACGTTGAATTCAGCGACAAAATATTAGAAAAACATAGCAAAGCGAAAAATAGTTGTAATTTTAACAAACAAGTGGAATTGAACAAAGAAATATTAAAAGAATACAACAAGGCAAAATATCTGAAAAAAAGTTGTTTTCTAAATGTTGTAGGAAATATCTCTGTCAACAATCATTTCAACAATATTTTTACTTTAGAAAGTCATGTAGAGAATGAAATAGAAAATTTCAATGATTTCTACGGAAAACATTTGCTAGTAGAAATCGGAGTTTGTTGCATGTCCGTTTTGACGTATTCCTTTTTTATAGCCGTTTGGCTTATGGACTCTGAAGGAGTAAGGTTTAGAAACAAATTTGTTCCATTTACTGGAGCTCTTTGGACCTTTATATATGCTATGGAAATATTGTTCATTGTATTTACATGTTCAAAAGTGCCTGAAGGTTCAAAACACATTATGAAAGCACTGCGGCAAATAAACCTGAACAAATTGAACAATGAGTCTCAAATTAAGGTAATTATACCTAATATCATTAATGAATTTTGTCTTTAATAAATATTTAGTAAATACAATTATCAAATAGAAAGGGCCACGCCCAGTGAGCCCACATTGAGCAGTTACGCTCTTGTATGCATTACCAATAACCCAGACCCAACATATTTACTTTACATACATGTTGTTTTAATAAAAAAACATATTGACATACCTAGGTAAACTAAGAACAATGTCATGGATTATATTTCAAACTTTTTGATACTTGAAAGTGAAATGCTGAAAATAAAGAAAATGAAAAATACATTTTATTTTTGTTTGACCGGAAAGGTACAAATGTTGTTGACGATACTTGGAAATAATGGTCCACGGATAACGACATATGGATTCTTCTCAATCACCCGCAATCTTCTTATCTCCGTAAGTTGGTGCTATTTTCATTATTCTATTTATTTATCTATTTTTGTTATTTTATATTTATTATTTTGTTAATTTAATTATATCGTTTAAATGTCTGTTAAAAGATAATATTTTGTATAAAATGATTGAAAATATTAATTAAATGTACTTGGGTTATTATTTTATTTGTAGGTGATGAGCGTTCTTATTACTTACTTTATTGTTCTAATTCAATTCCCAAATATTGGCTTGCAATATGTCAAACTTATTGATGATCGTAAATGAAAAATTTGTCGTGTTTAAGTTTTATTTGAGTACATATTATTGTTCTGATCGATGTAAATTTATAAAATTATATGAAAGTTAAACAATGTATTATATGTGACATTAAAACCAAATATGATCAATTCACAACCTTATCGCTCATTGGGAGCCAACAATTACTTTCTGAAACCGTAAAAACAATTAAGGCCTTAATAATTGTAGGCAAGAGTAGGCAACATTTGGATTTACAAAATAATTGTCAGTTTAACTTGTTGGAATGTCATGAATTGGAATAAGTCGTGCAGGCATATCACAGTTGGCAATATACTAGAGACTTTTACGTATAAAAGTGACACCTACTTAGTATAATAATATATAGCATTGCGAACAATTGTAATATAATTTTAAATTTTATTTCAATTATAAAAATATGCAATCTTTAGATTTAAGTATGATATATATGTATATGTATATCTATGAAATTTAAGATTTGGAATTATTTTCCAGCAGTTAGTCTTGGCCCTATAAAAATCATTGTACTGAAACCAACATACTGGAACGCCCAACGGGTAGCATACCTACATTTTTATAAATAATTGTGCTTTGGTTTGGATTGCTAATTTCAGTCCCATTTTTAAATATGGACATGAAGGGTATATTCCTGTAACTCCATATTCCAATAAAAAGAGATCATTGGGAAATAATGAGGTTTTTTCAGCAGAAAAATCCCTAAACACCCTTTCTATATTGTTACATACACCCTTCCCCGATTTGAAATAATGAAACATCCTTCCCTCTTTTAGCAAAATATTTCAATATTTTGTGTCATTGTCACATTCGGATGGTAACATCTGGTTGAGAAGGTATCAAATAACCTTCTTTGTCTTCCAAAACCTCTGGCTCATCTTCCAGATATTCCTATGGGATGTACATAGTAAAAATAAGTAGAAAAATAGGTGACTCAACTTTTTTAATATTTTGCATTTCTAAAATACCTGAGTGGTGGCTAAATGCATGAAAAATGCTTTAAGGCTGTTGAATGATGGTCTCTCTAAAGGATATTTACTCCAACATTTTAACATCATCTTGTATCTGTAAAAATATTACCAACCATGACAATTATTACATAATTTTTAAAATAAAAACCCGAAGAATGCACAATCGGAGTTGCAAAATGATTTGAATTTTTGATTAATTTTAAAAATTTTGTATAATAAAGTGTATTTTTTATTTCGTACACACATTTTTGTATTAGCGAGTTTAGGTTTGGGGTTACGAAGACCATTTTCCAGCATTTCAACGAAATCTATAGTCCATGATATGCCTGGGTAGGGTACAGCTCCGAGAGAAAAAATTTCCCACAAAGTTATTCCGTAGGCCCATATATCAGTCTGAGTTGAGAAGGTCAATAAATTCAAAGACTCAATGGCCATCCATTTCCAAGGTAAAGGATCCTTCGTGCCATCCTTTTTAACATAATTTATGTAATTGTACATGTGGCGACTTAGATCAAAATCTGTAATTTTTATCTTTTCCTCTGAATCCAGCAAAATATTCCTTGTGGCCAAATCAGAATGAACAACCTGAAATTAATTAACGTGGGTTGTAATTTAATCTCCAATAAGTAACTGATATCAATCGTTATCGTTTATTGTAAATAAGTTGGAAGATAAAAGTAACAATTTTACATGTTTAGATTCCAAATATTCCATTCCATTTGCAATCTGAGCTGACCAATCGCATAATTTTTCTCTGGCAAATGTTTTCAATTGCAACTTATCTTGAAATCTACACCATAACATGTAAAATGTTAATTTATTGTACACTAATTCGTTTTTATAATGCATAATACAATTACATTCAAAACTTTTAGTTGAAAAAATTACAAAAGCAGCTTGAAAGTTATTTTTCGCAGCACGATTTTTTAATAATATTTCTTGTCCAGTAAAATCTTGTTTGATTAAAAATGGTCTGATTTGCGATGTAAGAAAGAATAAAATACGTGAATAATTTTATTTATGAATAAAATTGTCACCTTTCTTGGTTTGAAGGACCTGCTCTAGAGGTGCAGACAATTTCCCTATTGCTTTTCCTTAAATATTGTTCTAAGGATCCTAACGAGCATAATTCAGTTGCAATGTATACGATTCCTATAATAATTAAAATGATTGATTTATGTATTTTCATATATGTTTGAGTGTCTACTACTACCTACATAAATACATCAGGTATTTTGCATATTCAAGTTTTTATTTGATAGTCCAAACCATTTTGTAGTTCTTTGGTGTAGGCGGCGACAAGACGGATAATATTTTCATGGTGTCCCACATAAATCATAACTTTTAACTCTTTCAGTAATGCATTGAATTTTTCAGGACGGCTATCCGGTTTTAGAGTTTTTAGTGCAACACTTCCACAGTAATTGACAGTCGACACTTTACCTTTGTATACGATCCCAAATGCTCCTTTTCCAAGTACGGTTTTTGTATCTAAAATCAAACACACAATAAATTAACTTTCAAGGAAAATTTAAAGGGTCATATAGTATCTAAATTGAGTTTAAAATTAAATTAATGAGTTGAAGAAGTCCTCTCTACCTATTTCAAACTGAGATCTTAATATTTCATAATTTTCATTGTAGGGTAATAATAGAGCAGAATTTTCATTATTCTCTGACTGACTTGAATTTCCTTCGACAAATTTTCGTATGTCTTCGTATAGCTGTTTCTGTATTCAAATAAAATGTAAAATATGAGAGGATTGATTACCTTCAATTAAAAAATATTTTTAGACAGTCAACTGTAGTATTTATTTAAACTACGGGAAAGTTGTAAATGTATTTTAATATGTGCTTACTTTCCTTTGTGTACGCATCCAACAATACATAGCCAACATGGGGAGAATAGTTGCCAGAATGCAAAGCAATAGCACTATTGCAAATGTAGTTTTAACATTAATAAATGATATTTCTATTTCAGCATTTCCAAATTTAGTCTTATCAGTTGTTAGTGATTCTATTCCAACATTAAGTGTTTGAACAAAAAATGTTTCACGCGTAACTCCCATCTTATTTCGGGCAGTACAAATATATTTCCCTGCAAAATTTTGTTTATAGGTCGGAAAGATTAAAGTTGTATAGTCCACACCGGCAATGGTGAAAAGCGGTGCCTCAATCCGCTGTAACAATGAAATGAAAAATAAATTTCCAGAATTAATAAGAATTCAAAAATTATTATTCCCAAGCTAACCAGCCTTAATTTAGCAGTATGAGGGGAAATTCAATGCATTATTAAGTAGCGGAAGCTACTTACTAGAAATGATTTGTCTGTCTGGTCGTCTGGACATCTGTAGGTATGTATGTGCACTTTTCCCAAAATGTACTATACATCTACTACACTATTAACACTACATGCATATAGCACAACTATGTCATACAGATACCAACTACACTATATACATAACTACTACACCCAAACATCCCCCAAATGGTCACAAATGTATCACAAGTGTTCAAAAAGTGCCCAAAAAATGTCTCACGACACCCAAAAATGTCTAAAGACACCCCAAAAAATGTTTCCAAGCACCCCAACAACTGACGCCACTTCCTTACTCTAGTACAACGGTTTATTAGAACTGTTTTTATATTAAATGATAAAAGTCCATTTTAAACCAAACATTGTCAAATAATGGAGTGTGTACCCCCCCCCCAAAGTATTGACAAAAGGTTAAATACCCTAAATTCTCCTAATTATAGGCCGCGACTTATGGTTGAATGTTTTTGCTAAATCGATTGCTGCGGCTTATGGTAGAGAGCGGTCAATGTAAATTATTTTTCACCTTAATTTTGGGATTGAAAGAATTTATTATTTCAACTCCAAAACAGTCTGTTCTGACTTAAATTGTATAAACAATTCTGTTAAAACGTCTCGCATTACAAGAAGTTATGGTCGTGTGCTATATAATATGCGGCCTTTGGTCGAGAGCGGCTGATATTGGCTACTTTTTTCTGTCAACAGCTGCCAGCTTAGTATCTGTACGTTTCATACCATAACGAGGCTATTTTTGCTATTTTCTAGTATTTTTCTTCAGTGGTATTTTAGGGATTTTGTGCTATTTTTCTGAAATTTTTCCCACGAAAAATTTTGGACAAATTTATATACTTTTGGAGTACATTTTTTGGTAGAGACTTATCATGATCAAACTTGGATTGAAAATAAAGATTTAAACTCCAAACTTGGGTCGAAAAAGCAAACAAATCCCAATTTTTCAGAATTGGTTTGAACAAAAGAATTTTCTGCGAAGGAACGGCTGAATTTAGAGTTAAATATCAAAAAATGTGTGTGTGTGTATAAATATTGCACATTGATAAAAATTTCACTGCATTTGTGGACCTTAAATTGTGGTTACCAGTAATTAAATGTCTGATTTCGGAATGTAAAAGTTGATTTTTAGTGATATTTATAGCGCTATTAACTACTGTTTTTGGTGCTAGCTATTCTAGCCTTTGATAAATCATAAAGCTGTTGCTGTCAATTCTGCGGCATATGGTTGAGGGAGGCTTATACTCGAGGGCGGCCTATATCGAAAATTAAGAGTACATCACTATGGGTGGATTCAGGTAGACATAAGTTTCAGTAAATTTTTGTATTACCTACTAAATTCCATTCCATATTTACTTACGGACGTATCTATTTTCGAGTCAAAGAATATTTAATCTAATATAAAAAATAAAAAATAAATGAATAATTGCTACCCGTGATTTGTAGGTCCAGGTAATTTCTGGTTTTGGAAAACCAGTTGCATGACACACAAGAGATTGATTTGTTTCTCCTACGCGGAAATAATTCACCTCATTCGCTTTATTATTAATCACCGGTGGTATCATATCTGTTGTTTGGATAAAATATTGAGCATTTTGCATATGTATGTAAAAATATTAAGATACATAACAATAACTTGATAATGAAAGTTATTACATTTTAATGTGACTTCTATTGATACGTATTTCCATTTAGAGCCATTTTTGTCATTTAAAATGCTCAACAAAGGCGAGGCGCACATTATCTTCCATATTGAACTATCTTCCAAATGAATTATGGAAAATCTTTTAACATTAGCGAAATTGTCTTGTATATCGCTTTGTACAACAACGTCCGTCACATTGCCTTTATATATAATAGAGTCAATTTAATTTATACATAGTTTATAGTTAGTGTATACCTCTGTATAGTATTATATGTTTACATAACATGACATGTGTACCTTGAGGTATAATCCTACGAGTATTATTGTGATAAACGACAAACCATTGTATCCCGTGTTCAAAATAGAATGAATGTGTTTCGCAATAAAACTTATAATCTCCCGGTAAAATTAATTCACGGTCGTTGTTTGTGACTAGCTCCATTTTCATTATAGCTGAATTCGGGGGTTCCACATTTCCAAGATCTGGGAAATAAAAGTTATTTCAATTATTTATCCATTTATATCATTTTGATATAGAAAGTAAAATAAAACTATTGATACAAATTATTGTTTATTATTAATAATAATATTTCTGTTTACATAGTTTATTGTCAAAGCCTAAAAAATAAATATCTTGATAAACAATTTGCGACAGGCAAGGATTTATCCCCAAGGTCTTATTATTCCCCTTAGTAGTAGTGCATTGAAAGAACCCTTTCTTTAAGATATTTAACGATTTGCAATTTTTATTTTCACTGGACTGCATTTTACAGGCTGGTCCAAGATGGATTTTTGTAGCCATTGAATCTGATTCCTAAGGAAATCAAAAAATTTACTTTTGAAAGAAATCTATCTGCAATATGGTGTTTGTTTGATGTCAAAAAGGTATATTTAAAGAGGTTTACAAACACGGCTGGGGCCAATTCACTGCAAGAAAATCTATTTTTGCACTCTATCTGTTTGAAAATAATATTGTCATTGGTGGCAGAACATTTTAAGGTGTTCATTAGGGGATCATACGTCACGGTCTGTATTTAGAGTAAGCATTACAATATAAAATATTACAAATAGACTTATATAAATTAAAAATATGTAAAAATGAGTAATCTACCCTGGAAAATACATTGACCAATTTCCATTCATGAAGAACTGTACTTGTTGAAGCATCTAGGCATTGGATTTCAAGTGTCTCATTGATTTTTGAAGTTGTGGTCGTTGCAGAGTATGTTTTCTCCGATTTGTAATTTAGTGAATGAAAAATTTCTACAAATTAAAGGAAATTGGAAAAATATTAAAGGAGTAGTGAAGGTTAACGCACATCTTTTATTTATTTGCCAGCTTTTATTTATTTGCCATTTATGATGCTATCAAAAATCAAAATAATGATGGAAAAAATTGCATTTATTCTATTCATTTCTTGCAAACTAACCTTTTAGCTGTCTCAAGGATTTATCTTTTTCTCGAATTGAAAATGTAACGTTGTACTTTATATTGGTGCACTTCAAATCAAATTCTGATTGATGGAAATCAGTAATATAAGTAAATCCTTTATTTTCACAGCCACTATAAACAAATGGGGTTTCATACACTGGAGGCATTAACCCCATATGGTGAAATTGACTCGTTGTTGTGATATCTAATTGTTGAAATAAACAATTCAATGAGATAATATTGTGTCCCACTTATAGCGTGTCCCATTAATAATGACTCAAGGGCTCATAGATGGACAAGACTTGTCCCATAATTTGCCCTTTTTCAAGAAAATTACTATGTTTTGTGGTGAACCACTACCACTATGCACATTTTGTAGAGCATCGTTTAATGAACAATGTGATTACACAACATTATGCTTGTGATTCTAAGGATTTTAAAATGAATTCTGAAATTTATTTTTCTTATTTGCTTTTATTCAATACCTAGTCCATTTGAAGACAAAAAATGGGCAATTGTTCAAGACAACAAATTTTCGGTATTTGACAACGCGCTTTGAGCTAATGTTGTGTAATCACATTGTTCATTAAATGCAAAAAACGAGGCTCTACAATATGTGTATAGTGGTTCACTGCAAAACATCAGTAATACTATTGAAATAGGGTAAATTATGGGACATGTATGCAGACTGAGACATATTATATAAATGGGACACAGGATATTATTTTGCAAAAATTGCTATTTTCGAAAATTCAACCTGGTCTGATCACGATGGTAAAATATTTTGATTTTTCATATACTTCAACTTTTTTGCAGGCAAATTGTTCTTGGTGACTCATAAACTTGCTAATATTTAAACTAAACCCATGAATAGGATTATATGACAAAGTCTTGTTATCAATTGGTAGGTAGTATAAGGGCACACGATTAGCAGTATCATTTCCCTGTTGGCTTCTTCGAAAAATTCGGGCGTTTTTAGGATCTCTGTAAACACATGGTATGTTGACTATCTCGTGCGTTGCAACAATGGTATTGTTAACGAGTTTATTACCAAAAAATGCCAGGGAGCTTAGATCTGCAAAATTAAAAAATCTAAAATTTATAAAAATTCTCAATTTTTTAAAATTATAAAACAAAAATTCAATAAATTTTCTTAGTGATAAAACGAAAATTCAATAAATTTTCTTGGTTATAAAACAAAAATTCAATAAATTTTTCTTGGTTATAAAACAAAAATTCAATAAATTTTTCTTAGTTATAAAATAAAATTTCAACAAATTTTTTAGTTATAAAACAAAAGTTTGATAAACTTTGCGTAGTTATAAAACAAAAGTTCGATAAATTTTTTAGTCATAAAATAAAAAAATCCACAAACCTTTTTAGTTCTAAAATAAAAATTCAATAAATTTTTCGAAGTTATAAAATACAAATTCAACAATTTTTTTAAAAAATTCAATAAATTTTTCGTAGTTATAAAATACAAATTTAACAATTTTTTAAAAAAAATCAACAAATTCTTAGTTATAAAACAAAAAGTTATTTAATTTTAAAAATTGAATAAAAATTGAATACAATATTCTTACGGTTAAAATAAAGATAACTCCAATTATTACCGTCAAAAAACCAAAGTATGTGAATTTGATTTTGTGGGTTATAGCTGTTGAATATATTATATCTAACGGATATTATGGCTTTTTGTGATCTAATTTTCTTTTGTGAGGGTGGGTCTACATGCAGCTCATAAATATAGGTTGTAGTATCATTGAAATCGCCTAATTTTCTGTGCCATTGCATTTGCAAAACATCTTCATCTGACTTTTCAGAATCTACTTGGACAAAAATTGGGCTATTTGAGACACAAATGATTGTGTTACTAATTACATTGTGTTGCGCTACAACAACGAATAATTCATTCGGTCTAACTAAGTCACATGAAAAATTGGAAAATTTTTCATAATATTCGTATGTTATATTAACTCTGCATGTCAATGAAGTTTGCGAATCTCTATACCTTAACACTTCCTGTGTTTGACAACTAATTGATTTGACTTCTTTATTCTCGATACCCGTTTCCGCCTGGATATAATAAATGAAACTTTGGGATAATATTGCAAATAAATACACAATATTGTATTTAATATACAAGTAATTTTGGCGTTTCATGACTGCAAATGGAAACTTCTAAAATATATATTTCTGCATTTTTACAAAATAAATGTTGGTTAATTGCTATAGCTAATTAAATAATAGTGAACACTAATTGTAAGAAAATAGTAATAATAATGAATCGATTTCTATTCAACTTTTTGGTCAAATACTATCTACATTTTTTATTTTGTAAATTTTGCTAAAGCTAAACAGGTTCAATTGAATGTTAGCTATCCACCACTGACATTAATGTGGGTTGCAAATAGAACTAGTACTTACATATACCCGCGATGAATGATTCATTTATCAATCAAAGATAAGGCGAATTAAATAATAATACCTACCTAAGTGTATTTGTGTACTTACATGAGCACAATAACAGCTTGTTTCTATATATGCTATGTAGGTATACTTATCAATTTTATTATAAGGATGCGTATTCCATCAGTCAATATTGCATTAGCATTGTTATGTTGGTCATAGGCCGCGGAACCATGGGGACATGGGGATATTGTCTCCCTGAAAATTGTGCCATGAGGAATTCATTAGCATTTGCCCACCTCTCTCCACAAAATAAATTTAGGCAGTCGTTATACTATAGGTAATTTGCAATATTGTGTTGACGTTGTTATGCTTTAAGTGAAGGTCCCAACAAATAAGGTTATTTTATGTTATTTCCAAAAAATCGCAAATTTTTTCGCTTATTTGATGTTGATCATACGAGTCCCATTAACACCGACCGTGTCAAATGCTCATCCCAATACTAATGCGGGCATAGAGATTTGTTGCGGTGCAAGTATACATATTTTAGACGGTTCAAGTTTAGGGATTTTAGAACGTGCGAGTTTAGGAATGTTAGACTGTTCAAATTCCATGTTCAGGTGATTGGCTGCTTGTGTATACCAGGGTTGAAATTTTCAAAATTTCCCCAGGGAAGCCCCGCCCCTGCCCCCTGCGGGGCAAAATCCAGATTTCCCTGGGGCAACCCCGCCCCCTGTCCCAGGATTTCCTTGGGGAAGTCCCGCCCCCGCAGGGGGCGGGCTAAAAATTTCAGATTTCCCCGGTAGCATTGCTACCCTGCTACCGAACATTTTCTATCCCTCGTGTATATTCCAATCTGTCGTCCTTAGTGCTACTTGTCATGGTTCCACTTCTCCGTGGTGCCAGTTGCTGGTGCAATGCATGTTGGTTTGAGACCGATTTTACGCCAAATAATCTGAATTATTTCTTGATGAGCACAATAATTAGCGGCGCATCTCATATTGGGATTTTATTTTTTTTGCCCTGTCCGTATAGAAATCCTAGATACGGCCATGGCATATGTAAAAATGTATCATTTTTCGTTCTTTTTCATTCACACATTCCCACCCTTAAACATTTTCCGTGGCCTCTAATGTTGGTCAATGTTTGTATATTTAATGCGTAGTAATAAATTCGTTTGATAAAACTGCTATCGATAAAACCACTATCGATAAAACCAAGTTGCATTCCAATATATGTACCTAACAGGCACTAAATCGCTTAAAGTTGTTTTTGGTAAACAATTCTTTAATTATGATGGGCATTTGACAAACCTCTCATTAAGAAACTTGAAGTTGTTTTGTTTGTGTTTTGTTTGTTTGTTTTGCTTATATCAATCATTTCATTTTACATGTTTGCTGAAATGTTTTCCACTTGTAGGTTGTTTGATTGTCAGTGAATTACATTATGATTTACTTATTTGATTTGGATTACTTTTAAGTTAATTAAATAATGTAATTATTGACTGTAGTTAATAGGATGAACGTTTTATTATTAAATAGGTACATAATTGCAAAATTATGAATTGGGTACATAAAGTTGAGTAGTTTGTTTTTGTTATATGTAAATAACGATGCAATATATATCTGTATAAATACATTATATAGAAATGATTTACATTATCTTAGCACATAATATAAGTAAGGTATGTTTATATGACATAAATGGATCGTATAATCCAACAAAAATAACAACTTTTAGCAAATGACATCCTAGCCGCATCTGGAAATTAATTTCGGAGAGGGCAATATCCCAAAATGGGTCGAAATATCTCACATTTTTGCTGCTACTTACAAATTGTAAGTAGCAACAAAAATGTGAGATATTTTGAGACTAAATCAAAATGTAAATATATTTTTTGCGATTTGTACAAAAAACCACGTGTTTGGCATTGGGTTACTTGCCCCCATCTGTATACGATCTTGAACGTATTTCTCACCGCACAAATATTGCGAAGATATTGCAATACACTATGTTCGACTTATTTTAATGTGTTTAATCTAACTTCGTTGATGTAACACGATGATTCAGTTATTAGGTTAGGTAGGTACACATTATTAATATTTTATAAAATACATCACAACAAAATACATGCGTTAGGTATATTTTATTATTATTTTTCCAAGCTGTGTATCATAAATATATCTGTGGTACTTTCTGGACTAAATAATATTTGTGATAGTCTTTGCTAAATGTCATATAAGGATTGTTCAATGTTCACTTGCAACAGATGAAATATTATTATACATTCATATACAATGGGATGGCAGTGCGATACAAGCTATCTGTATATGTTTCTATATATTATTCCCTAGTCATAAGTGATGAAATATGAGTTGTTGTGCTTACCATCATATGGATTATAATAATGTCGGATTATTATAACTTTAATGCCTGATATTAAAATGAAATCACGATTTGGACTTTACTTGCGAACAGGCGCGTACCCAGGATCATAAGCCGGGGGTGGCACAGCAAGGTTTTATATAGAAATTAAATATTGGGATAGCAAAACTGTATATTAGATTCAATTTAGTTCATAATAGCTTTATTAATTAGGTAAAAACTAACTTAAAATGCATCAAAATCGCGCGTTGCACGATTTTTTTTTGATTTTTTTTGGGTAAAAAACCTAATTTTTGAGCATTCTGGGGGGTGCACGTGCACCCGGTGCACCTCCCTGGGTACGCGCCTGCTTGTGAATGGAACAAAAAAATATTTCTATATGACTCTGATAAATGTATGGTTGCCATTTATCTGCTTTAGCATATAATTAGTTAAAATATGGTTTTAGAGAAATTTCTATTATGTGTGAATTTACTTTTACATTGAAGTCGTGATAAATCTCAATGATACTGCATGCTTTTAATATCTCATTTAATGCACGCGTTTCGTTAGGGCATTCATTATAGTCGATTTTTAAATAGAAGGTCATTTCAGGTAAACTGTACCTGGTCTACTAATATTAATGTTTATATGTGATACAGTACAACATGTCACGCTTTTGAATACACTACTCTTCTTTTCATTTTTTTCAAAATTTAAAATTAGAATTTTGCTACAAGAAAATTTAAAAAACTTAGTACTTATTTATAGTGCTGAATTTTTTCACAAATTTGCGAAATATAGATTAAAATTATAGTGAATTTCAACTTTCAAGTTACAATGTTTCAAAAAACTCCCGAAACGATTGGCAATATAATGATTGCAGGAGCGGCAGGAGCCTTTTTCCTTTCCACATTATTTGCTACGGTTGTTTTTGACAAGCCAAGTGTGAATACTACGGTTGCTGATCAAGAAATTCAGTTGGTATGCCCTTAAATATTTTTCCCTATTATTTACAAAGCTATTATGTAAAATCCATTGTGCATACATTGTGGTATTTACTAGTTGCAAGGTATTATATTATTATACTTATTATTTATAGTATAGCATAATAATATTTTATAGCTTTAAGACTGATCCAAAGGATTTCAAATATTACTACAATTTTAAACGTATGTATTAGTATTTTTTTCATATTTTGAAATTTCCAAATACCAAGTTTTTACAGTAAAATGACATTTGAACATGTATGCGACGAGCTTTAAACTTGGGCAAATGGGCATTGCATACAAATAAGAATATAATATAGGGATTAGGGATTGAGTTCATACTCAAAAACCAAGGGATTTCTGTGTTGGGGCTTTCAATTGCATATTATGTATAGTCAAGCACGGACGTATCCAGAAATCGATGTCGGGGGGGGCAAAATCCAAACATTAGGTACAAATGTACTAATAATCGCGCGTAACGCGAAAAATTTGAGCAAATTTAGGTCAAAATCAACCTAAAATACAACAAATTCGCGCGTAGCGCAAAAAATTTCGCGATTTTTTGCCCTTTCAGGGCAAAATATCCTCTTGTTTGGGATTTCGGAGGGGGGGGGCATTTGCCCTATTGCCCACCTCCTGAATACGAGCATGTAGTCAAATGACGACTTTTGTATGAATATTGCTATGAAAATGTGCTGTGTCGGCAGAACCTACTACATTACTATTAATCAAAACACTGAAAATATCTGTTAAAATTTTCAGGCTGTGCAATTGATGCCAGAGGATCAACACGTAGAGGTTTGGATGGATGCAATTCTTCCCATGCACATAGTGACAAACATTGTGAATATTTCGAAAGTAAACGAAGACGGCACTACAGAAAAAGCGGATCTCATGGATGTGTTTCCGATGGGTGGCAAAACTACTGTTAGAGGAGTAGCTCAGTTTAAAATTAATCTATTGGACAGACGCCTCATGCCTAATTTAGACAATGTAACACAAGATGTTATACCCATGGCTTATGTTAAAGAGGTGATTAAAACGTAATATCAAAATATCGTCGTCGATGATTAGAAAAGCGCTATTTGACTTATGGGGCGGTTGAGTTTTCCATGTATAAATAGCAGCAAAATGTCTAGTAGTGCATTTCTAATCATCTACGACGAAATGATACATTTACTTTAAATGATGAATGGCAAAATGATAAAAGTTTATTTATAATGCCATTTATCTAAATAATTAGTCGCTGCCTCTACTTGTTGTATATAGTGGTATCATTAAAAGAAATGCATAGGGAGGGACTAATACTAAACATAATATTGGAAAAATTGATCTATTGTCCAATTGATTTGTGTTTACTATAGGCCAAGCTGAATCGAGCTGCTCTCAAGTTTGCTGCAGTTACTTTGAAATATTTCAGGATTGTATCTTGGTTGATATTTCTGAGTGGATTTGGACTAATTGGAGCCGGAGCTGTAATTGTTTACTTAGAAACACAAAAGCCTAGCACTCGTTTATCCAATTTAACAATTGTTCAGTAGTGTTTTTGTAACCTAATGTGTCAATTCACTGATTAAAACATTTTGAGCTACAGCGTTTGATCAAAATAAATAATGATTAAGGAATTAGTACACTAATTAAAATACATAATTAATAAGGCAAAGTTTGTGATTTGTAATGAGCATACATTTAAATTGAAAAATCTCAATATGTAGTATAAATGTGTCATGAGTCATTTTTTTGTTAAAACATTCAACATTAAAATTGATTCAGGAATCAGGAGTAATACGTTATTTCATTAGACGACAATGTAATTGCTTAGTTTAATTTATCTGTCCGTTTTCATTGGAGGCAAGTGTTTGTTTGTTATAATTCATAGTTGTTTGTTTAGTCTTTTCAAAAGTCTGACAAACCGAAAATAATTCCCGAATAGAAAGTCAAATAATTTGTTCTTTCACATTGTAATTTGTCTAATTGATTTTTCCACTGGGGATAGTCAAATTAATTGAATTATTTCTAATTAATTATTTTTTATTGCACCGCATTGTCACTTTGTAGTTTGTAGCTAAATAAAAATATTGCTGTAGCCGTTTAGCCTTATATTTGCTGAATATACTGAGCGAGAGAGTTGTCCAATAAAAACTATTGTTCCAAAATCTTACAATTGTTTAAAACCTATAATTAATCTTAACCATGGAGCCATGGATTTTGGAAAAAGTGGAACCCAATCTTTTGAAAATGGGATCTTGGCCATTTTACCTGAACCGGATGTTAGGTTATTATCCTATGGTTGTTTCAAAGCGCACTCTGCGATGTAGCCTTGTCAGTTGTCCTGTTGCGTACACAATTCTTCTTATATTTTCCGATACCTCATTGATGATATTAAATACCTCACAATATTTTAATGGAATGAACGACACTGTCAATAATAATCAAACAGAATCAAACATAAGAAGAATTTTTTTCTTCGTCATGACGAGTATAACTACAATTTACAGAGTATTGAGTGTGAAAAATATTCAAAAAAACTTAAACGTGTGGAAAGAAATTGTTTCTTTGTTTAAGGATTTGTTGATGAGTGGCATCAATTTTCAAAGTTTAAAAAACGAACAGATATTTAAAAATGTACATAAGAATTCAAAGTTCAATATTGTGTGTTGTTTGTTAATGTCGTTTTTATTCACTTTTTCAAGTCTTTTTGTGTTGCACATGCCTATTCAGGGAAATGCCGTGCTGTCTAACCAGCCAAATTGGATAAAACTCTGCGTTTCCGTTGGAATGTCGTATTGGTGTTTGAAATCAGTGTGGCACATTGTGTACACCTTTTGGCTAATGTATTTAGTACAAATGTATGCAGTAGCATTAGAAATAATCGCACTGGAAATCAGAAATGTTAACGCAGGAAATAAATTTGGAATCTCTTATGAAGAGAAATTGAAAATTAAAAAGTCAGCCATGATTTTTACTATGGGAGAAAAACTGATTTGGGAACAAACTACTGATACTACTGCGATAAATAAGCTGGAGCTGGTTTCATCAGAATATTTTGTCAATACAATTTTACAGTTGGAAAACGAAGTGGAGAATCAAATAGAGAATTTTAATGGTTTCTACGGGAAACATTTGCTGTTAGAGATTGGAATGTGTTGCTTAGGAATATTGGTTGCTACTTTTTTTATAATTGTTTGGTTTACTAAAGTTGGGAATCCCTTTAGCAACAATAATTTCATAGCTTTCACTGGGATACTTTGGGTTGTAAATTACGGATGGGAAATCTTCTTAATTGTTTTTTCATGTTCGAAAGTAACTGATGCGTCGAAACTAATTGTACAAGAATTGCAAGATGTTGATATGACCAAACTAAGTAATGAGTCACAAATTAAAGTAATGTTATTATTACGCAATGTATTATCGCTTTAATTTCTCTATAAGTTTTGTATATTTATTCAATATTGAGTTTAATTTTATAATTGTAAATATTTGCATATTTACACATCGCTTCTGAATTTATTATTGAAGGCTCTTTGGAATTAGTTTAAAATAAAAATGTAAATTAATGTGGTGCAATGCGTTTTATAAAAGGTGCAAATGCTAGTTGCAACCCGGAGCAATAATCCCCTGCGGATTACAACTGATGGCTTTTTCCCAATAAGTCGAAATTTACTTGTTTCAGTAAGTATTTTGGAATGTACAGTATATTTTATCGCTAATGTTGTGGTAAAGCATTTAGTTAAGTTAATTTCAGTAATTAGTTTTTAATTTTCTAGGTAATTAATGTCTATTATTTGAATTCGCTGTACAGGTAATGAGCGTTCTCATCACGTACCTAATTGTCCTTCTGCAGTTCCCTAATATTGGAATACAGTCCTAGAATTAAATAAATTTCTTTCCTGAAAGTCCATTAATAGCAAGCAAACGAGCAAATGAGGAATGGAAGTTAACTCGCAGAAGTAAGATCAAATTAATAAAATCATATTTGGATAGGTTCAAGCACTTGAGGTGCTTGAAAATATATTTATTGTAGACAGTTTACTTTTTACTTAAAATAACTTTTATGGGTTAATTTAATAAAACTACTCCTTGCAATTTCTAAAATAATTTGATTTGCAAATTTTAGCGCAGCCTGGACCTGTGGGAAAATACCATGGACAGAGTTTAATAAGTATATAGTAAAATAAAATTTAAATCTAGCAAGAAATATTAATCACAATACAAATACATTTATAATTACATACTTCATAATCATATATACACTAACAAAATTATTATCATTACGCTTATATGTATTTTGAGTATTTAATATGAATACAAGCACGTATTCAGTATTCATTAAGGGTGCTGAGGGTTTTTAATACCCCCTGATTAATTGCACAAGCTTACACTGTATACTGTATATTATTGTCATATTTTAATCAAATCTAATAAACTGTCAAAATGCATTCCTTACCGAACTTGCCCCAATATATTATCCTTTATTTTAGAAATTTAATTAATTTAATTTTGTAATCTTTGTTAAACTAACGCATCTATAATTAAAAATACAATCTTTAAAGAACTAATCTTTTTAAATAGTTGCATGTATTCCAAAGTTACGTCATCATCAAAACTTCAAACCGATTGTATCGCCGTTATGTACAGGGATTTCATAAATATAATTGATGAAAGTGAAAATAATAAAATAGTAATCCGTGTTATGTACATTCTGTTCAAGTTTGCCATACGATGGTTTTTTATGCACTACACATTGTACACATAATCAGACCTGCAAATATTTGCTAAAATTAATATTATTGTTTGTTAAAATTTGTTATTGATCCAGATTTAATAGGAGCAACTCATTTAATAACCGCGTAGTAAATAAGGACACTTTAGTTCATTTTGCGGTTTTACCCATTGTTTACCCTATTCACACACTCCTTGTTAAGGAAATATAATAAATTTGTTGACTGCGCAATGTGAAACCAATCGCTAATCTGCCAGTATAAACAACACTGCTTCAACTTCGTCGAGTGTTTGCTCCTGCAAAATATTTTATGCTTCTGAAATTAAATAAATTGAAAACCATTGAAAAATCCGCGCAAAGATGTTCTACAAAAAAATTGTCAGCGTAGTGTCTTTGTCGATTTTTCTTACATTTGTAGCCCAATGCAATGCTGCACCTAGAGGTATCATTTATTTATTATATTCCAAAAAATGATCATAATTCGTTTCATTTAGATTTTGTTTGAAATGTACAATGTACACTATAATTTGTAAATTTACAGTCGGTAAACGAGCTACTTTGACACAAGCCACCGATGCTCAACGTCTGGACATCAATCAGTTGATTCAACACGTAGAATTTGCCAGTGTGGTGTTAAACGACCGGATTTCGACTTATGCAACGTTTCAGGGACGAGCGACAAGACAGACTTATCGCTTAGACAATGAAAGACCAACTAGAGATGGCTTTGCAAAATTTCGAATTCAATCGGGTTCCGAAACTTATGGGGCTGTACTGATTCAACCGAATGTTAATTTTGGAGTGTCAACTATTAGAAATGCTTTCATACGGAGCGTTTTGAATACCGAAATTGTAAGATTACAATAATCTTTTTGGACAAATTGTAAACTTTTCCATGATTACATATGAAAGCAATCTCAACAAATATTTCACATCAAATAAAAATTCAAACACGTAATTTCCGATAAATAATTATTGTGGTGTAATGTATTATACATAGTTTGAATTATTATTATATTATATAATATACATACCTACGTAATTAACAAAAAGGAAAGCCACTTCTTTATTATTTATTCCTTCATTTAATTCAATCTTAACCCATTTTAATTAATGATACATCCTTTCAAAACCGTTCTCAATAAATTCTAATGATACTAATATATATGTGCACGTGTTTGCAAATTTCACAATCATTTGCACTATAATGAATTTCATATACCGTACCGGCACCTGGGGAATTGTAGTTTGGAAATTTAATTTTGGTTGAAAAAGCTATTACGGACCAAGGTGTTGAGACCTACTTAATGTATTACTTCCTATCTATAGTGTTCAAAAAGCTTTTTCACTCGATTGTGAGAGAACAAAACATTGAACTGTACAGAGATATTTTTTGCTGAAAGTAAGAACCGATGACGGTATTTTTAGTTTTTTTAGAAAATTTTTGCATGCATATTTGAAATAATTAAAAATGGTTGAAATTCGCGATAACACATGGACTGAGTACGGTAGTACTCAATTCTGGAATCCATATAAACTACTATGGTATAAAGTGTTGGAAGCGACGCTCATGCCATGGCAGCAACTTGTTCCGAGGAGAAATAACATTCTAATTTTCAAAGGTCTGCTTACTCCTTCACGTTTTGTACAATTTGGATAAAACCAATTGCTCAAAAAACCTGAATTAATTTCTTATAAGGAAATATTAATACCTTTACGGTATAAACCGAACGCACAATAAATTCTAATTGAAGTTATTAAAAATACTCGATAAAAGTTTGGTTAGTAATGAACTGAAGTAATAAAAGATTTCTACAGCATTATCGTATAACAATAATGTATTTTTGTATATTATAATCTGTTAATCCGATCTGTTGAACTGCTGGAACATTCAATCAATTTAATTTTGACATTGAAGTGAACAATCTGAGATGTTTAAAAAAGTTAATGTTTACCTACGGGGATTCTGTACAAAAAGTCCGTTTTGAGTAAAAGCTCAACAGTTGTATGTATTCTTGTATATGATGTCCCAAATTTGTAGTCGTCTTATTATCGTATGCAACAGAATTATAAATCAATCTAAATTCCTCTAACTTTATTGTCATCACTTGCTGGTTGGTTTTCATGTTCAGATTATTGTAAGGAGGTTTATTATATCACAATGTATGTCAGCCACTAGGTACTGTTTACATTGAAAAAACATGAATTGAAACCCATTAATTATTTTAAACTAGACATAAATATACACAAGCATTGAAAATATTGAAATGTATACTCTCATCTGTACAATACATTAAGCAAATTTAGATAATACTAATAATATGACGAATGTATCTGCTAGGGTAATAATCTGTCCAGTATTTTAAATTTTGGAACCCAATTGATTTATTGACTCGATTGGTTAATTACTATTATTGGTTATTGTATTTGTAGTAGGTAGTTAAAAATGCGAAATGTAAAAGTACAATGACATGAAGATAATATTATATAACCCAACACATTGTACACTATGTGAGAACTTTATTTTCATTTACAAAAATATGAGCACAAATTAGTCAGACAAAAACTTTTTTGCATTATTGGCCATAAGCATTTTGTAAATAGTATCATTAGGGGTGTCAATAATTTCCATAGCGTTAGGCACAAATTTAAAGAACTTTTTACTGCATTTGTGGATAACCTCAGCCCCATTTTCCTGAAATGTAAGTTTGAAGTATAATGAGGACCTTTCGATTTTCTCTACTGCATTCTCTTGAAAGTATAATCGACGAAACGGATGCAAAATGGATTTTTCCCCTTGTTCCTTTATAGTTTGAATGAAAGTAGAAAATTCCACCCTCTTCACTTCAACTCCCATACGTTGTGCAACAACTCGAATGTCATGATGTTGAGCTCCATGTGGATTAGTGAGGTTAAAAGTTTCTGAAGGGACATCATCATTGAAAAATAAATCGATCGCTATGTCAGCGCACGTGTCCACGGGTACAGCCGGAAACGCTGACATATAAACAGGTTTCTGCCCAGTTTGCAAATATGACGTAATTAAATAAAACATGTGATTGTTTGTAATGTCGAACAAACCCGATTCCTTTTCACCCACAATCATTGGGAATCGAATAACCAAACCTTGGATCCCGCGACGAAATGCTTCGGTCATCAATTTCTCTCCAACAAATTTTGTCAGACAATATCCCATTTCGATGCCGTCTCCAAAGTTATTATCTTCAATGAAATCTTCAGACAAATGACCTTCATCTGCTAATCGATTTGCAGCCCCGAGAGACGAAGCGTAAAGAATTCTTTTAGGTTTCCCTGTTGTAGCAAATTCGATGAGTCTCAATGTTGCAAACACGTTTGCATTTCTGATTGTGTCCACGTCGTCAGCGTTTCGCTTAAAATCGTAGGGTTGAACATGATTGCTTTTCACAGCACAATGTACGATAGCGTCCATATTTTCAACTAATTCTTGATATACATCCGAATCCAACCCTAAATGTTCCTTTGACAAGTCACCCCCAATCAAAGTGGTTCTTCCTTTATACCTTTCTTCAATTTCGATGGCCTTCACTCTCTGCTCTGCCTTTGCTAATGAGCTTGTACGTACAATACAATGAATATTGGTGTTGGGTCTTTTCAATAAGGATTTCAAAGCATAATGACCCAATTGACCAGTAAATCCTGTCAAAAGAATATTCTTGCAATCGGAAGCCCGTGGAGCTTGTCCATTGTAGAAAATATGTTCAGGCAATTGGCTGTCACGCTTTATCAATTCTAACAATGAGTCCATTTTACTATTTTTTCCTGAAATATTAATAAATCAAATAAATTACTTTAATTCGAAAATTATAAGTTATGTTTTTTTTACTTGAAACGTATAATAATTGTTCTTATTCGACATTTTAGAATCGTATATCGTATATTACTTATATTTGAAAATTATAATGCGTATAAGTATTTGTGTTTATTGATAATTTAATATTATGATTTACGATAACGCTCATTTTTAAGAGAAAATGTTATTTTAATTACAAATCTGCTCAATTACTTTTTAAAATGCCAAAGAAGGCTTCACAATCCAATCAAATGCTGTAGCTTGATTCCCTAACTTCTTTCTGCGATTCCTTTGATAGAAATGTTTGAAATTCAGTCGAAACCTAAAGTTATAAAATCCCTGTGCTTGTTCCTTACGTATCGCTTGCTATTAAACTTGTATTTCTAATACATTTTTAGACAGTCGAGTATATTAATATTCACAAAAGGTAGCTATATTGTATTTATTCAACAGTCAGAACGAAGTAAAAAGAGTTTTGAGCAGCTGGACACTTGTTAATTTCTTCTAACTCACTTCTCCACATACATTGCCGGGACAATGAATGTAGTATCAGTTTAGATTCAGAAAACTTAAGCAAGTTTTTATGCCAGGTGGCTAGGGGTGGTGCGTCAATTTGTGAAGGTCAACTGGAAATGCAAATGAATATCCATATATTTAAACAAGATTGTGACAAGTTTGGCCAACGTCTTTAGCTTTGAAGCTAAAAACCAGTGTAGAAAAATAAATGCATAATATATCATTAAAATCGTAATAATATATTTTTGCTACAATCCCAAGTATTATGAAACTTGCATATAACATAAAATAGCATGCATTAGATAAGTGTACAGTAGGTGCCAAGATATCTCCAATAGTAACTGTATAAGGTAACCCAGTATGGAGATTTTTTAAAATAACTTTTCTTTTTCCCAGTTTGATCTAACTAAAGTAGATCCAGCTTGCTTCTGATTGGCTATGATAATTGCTAACAATTTATAGCGTAGGTTGGTTTTCATTAAACTATAGTGAAGATATTATTTAATACAGGTATTAAATACAGTACCTAAATCATCATTATCCAATCAGAAGCTGCATCTAATTTAGACCAACTGGAAAAACGAAAAGTTTTTTTGTAAAAAAGCTCCATACTGGGTTACCTTACACAGTTAAATACTATTGGAGATATCTTGAGTAGGTTCAGTAGTACGGTCACGTAATTCTGTTATTTCGCTATATAATATATACCTAAGCACACAGTAATTGCAAACAGCATAATTTGATTCTTGTATAAGATATAAGTGTGTTTTGTCATTTCTGTACATTAATAGCATGCAATACAACGCATTACGTGTGTATTTTATAATGTAAATAATTGTGTCTATTATAAGATTGTACTTGTACCGTTTTTGCCAGTATGCTCCTAAACTACTGTACACATTTGTGCGTGGGATACACCAAATAAAAGAAAAAAAGATAGACAAAAGAAGTGTCAGTAAAAGACCCAAAGTGACAGTAAAAGACCCAAAGTGACAGTAAAAGACATAAAATAACAGTAAAACTACGAGATAGACAACAGTCCACGAGATTGATAAGACTACGAGTAGCCCATTAAATTAAAACAAATATTATATTACTAATTGCACAGCATTTCATGTGTCAAAACGAAGCATTTAATTTGCCAATTGGATATACTTAAAGTGATTATTTGCATACATGCTCTTTCTCCATTAAATATAGTGGACTGATACTAATGGATCTAAGATCCACAGTATCACATAATCACAATATGCCCCATACTAAACGAATGCCTGATTTTATACAATCTATTCAGTATGCATGAGGCTAACTCTGAGTATATTACTATAGAAATGAATCCCTATAGAAATAGTGCTTCTGTCTGTACATTCGGTATGCCTCTTCGCAAGATAACTCAACACTGGCTGGAAACATACACATCCTTCAACATTCTCATTTTATGAAAAATCTGACATTGAGTAAATTTTTGACAACAGTTTTGCAAAAAACACATTTCAGAACAGTTTCACCATCCGATCTTTATTACATTGTTCCAATAATTGATTTGTTCGTGTACTAAATATTTGAGTGAAATTCTATAAAATCCATTTATATATATATTGATGGATGTTTGGTTATGACGTGGTTGATTTGGAATATGGCTTCTAAATACTGTAGTTTACTCTTGTATTTAGTATTGTAAATAAAAACAAGTTCAATGGCTTTATTTTGCACTTTAAATAACTTCAAACTTTTAATTATATATTACTTTACTTTGTTTTCTAACAGTTTATTGAATACATTGATAAAGAATATCAACTTCTATAAGCATTTACTACATAGCTTTGATAGATTTAGTATAATTCAACATAACAGAAAAAAAATTATATTTGAACATTACAAGGAGAGTCACATTTTTTATTGATCATGTTGTTCAAGTATATATCACGTAGTTGACGTTTTAGAGGTTTGCCAATTCCAACTTTAGGAATATCGTCAATAAATTCGATTCCACCTTGTAATTGCTTGAAGGCAGCCAATTTTTCCTTCACAAGCAAATGAATTTCTTCTGCTCTCAGGCTCTCATCGTTTTTCACAATATACGCACGTGGAGCTTCTACAAGTTTTTCATGTGGAACTCCAATTACACACACATCGTTCACTTTAGGGTGAGTTCTGATTACCAATTCGATTTCTTTTGGCAAAACCTATTTATCATGAATTTTATAATTACATATGATATCAATGTATTACTTCAGTTGGCACACAAAAATTTGCAGTGATTTTTAATATTTTCATCTTTAAATATTGTTGTCAATTTTAATAAAGAAACAATAATTACAAACCTGAAAACCTTTAACTTTGATCATATCCTTCTTTCTGTCTACAATGTACCAGCATTCATCTTCATCGTAGTAACCAATATCTCCGGTGCAATAAAAACCGTCTTTGTCAAAAACCTCAGCGGTAGCCGTTGGGTCATTAAAATACCCTTTCATAATTGTGGGGCTTTTAACTAGAATTTCTCCTTTGTGGTTGGTTCCAAGTGTTTTGCCGGTTTCTACGCCCATGATTTTTGCAACAATGTTTGGCATAAGCCTTCCACATGACCCTGTATAGTTTGGACAGAATTACGTTGGTATTTTTTAAAATAAAATTTACAAGTTATGAAAATCCTGGATTTAAAACAATGGATAGATCTCAGTACTAACCCAATTTCGAGTTTTTCATGCTTGGATTAAGCATTGTGATAGGAAAGCATTCCGTAGTTCCATACATTTCTTGAAAACAAATATACTTTCCGGATTTTGCAATAAAATCATCAATGAGAGGTTTTGTTAATGGAACTCCTCCGGCTATAACCGTGTCTAAAGATTGAAGTTCCGCTGATGTAAACAACGGACTTTCCGCAATGAATTTTATAAGTGGGGTGAGCAGAATCACATTTGTTGGCTACATACACAAATAAAAAATAGAATATACTATTTATTATAATACTAAGAGTTGATCAACTGTATTGCTGTGTTTAGTGGAAAATTAATGTATGCAATAAATAATTACGATAGAATGCGCTATTGCATGGGGGTACATGTTTAAGTCTCTACGCTTTAAGATGTCTAAAAATTAATTATATCGTGTTAAAGGTATGTAAAAACTGGCATCAAGATGCACATAGACTTTCGACTTTTCATGATACAATTTTGATAATTCAGCTTTCAGAAAAAGCTTTAAAACATTCTCTATGTAATACTCCTAACGAATTATATCGTGTAAGCGACTGAATCATTGGAAATTTTCTTTCTTTGGTCAATCCTTCAACAACCATGAATTTATGTCGCATTTTTCCCGTTTTGAAAAACTAATTTCTATAGTAAATAAATTCAGACCTTTCAAAATGTAGTGAATCCGTTTCTTGCCATTGTAGTAGTAGGTAATATAGGCCTACTTTTCGACTTTAGATTCCTAAATATTGGGGATATGTTTTAGTATTGTTATCAATTTATGGAATACCTTTTTAGAAAAAGTTTTAATTGTCAAGATACTTGCAATCTAAGATAAGTATATAATCTAAGTATCTAAGATGAGTATCTAAGATGAGTATCTAAGATACATTTTGTATCTTTTATCTTGCATCTTACGAAAGCAATATATAAAAAAGTATCTTTTATCTTGAGATCAAGATTTAAGATAAAACTATCTTATATCTTGTATTTTACGAAAACAAATTTATAAGTAGAAATGTATCTTGTATCTTCAACTATTCTCAATACTATTATCGTTATATTCAAATTAGGTGGTCATTTTTTCCCGCGTCGGTAATGATTACAAAATTATT
>JAQFYB010000993.1:0-39051 GCA_034694085.1 Pogonognathellus longicornis
TTCTATTTTCTGCACAAGCGCAACAAATGTGTCTATGTAGTAGCTTGCTTTATGTTGTATATTATAATGTCACACATCTATTTTACCTTATGCGGCCCGCATTGCGGCCAGCCATAGCGGTTAAATTGTTTTGCCCAATGTTGATGCGGCCGGCCTTGCGGCCGGCCATCGCACGAAAATATAGTTGCGGCCGGCCATGGTGGATAAATTGTTCTGCGGCCGGCCGGCCATGCGGCCATCGTCGGGCCGGCCGCTGGCCGCAGGCCGGCCGCGGGCCGGCCGCATGGCCGCTGCCCAGGTCTAACTGTGAGTGATGTGAGGAAACAGCTGAGCTGATTTATCTGATTGATTGATACCTTGTTCGCTTATAGGTGGACCTTCAACCTTGTTAAAATTTTGACCGTCACCGGTGATTACTTTGGCCATGAAATAAGTCCTGGTTTGGAGTTAGATGTTAGGGTCACGTCCACACGTCACAATACAGGTCTGTAGTTCAAGCAAAACCAAAATGTTAAATATTGAAGGCGAATCTTATGAGTCAACTGACTGATGTCTATTTTTATAAATCAACATGTATGGGGACATAAATAAATGCTACATTTTCTTTACAGTATGATTGACGACAACCGATTAATCAAGCCAAACACACAGTCAAAAGTGACAATCGGTGACACTAACGTATGTACAGACAACAAGCGCAAACGTATTATAATTATAATTATATATATATATACACCTATTTTTTTAAAAGAAATTAAATTCAAAATTACTAACCTTGACCTTGTTACTTGTTGGATTCAATGGTGAATGGATTCAAGAGTTGTTAGCTAAAAGGTGTGAAATCTTGTTGGGTGTAATATTCTCAACTATTTTGTTTGACAAGTATTATACGTGATTGATGATTACATTACGTTTATCTTTATGTTCTATGTAATGAAATGAGCCTTTCACCTTTGCATAAATTGCATAATTGCAATATTTTTGATTGATACAAATAGCGCCTCACATGAAGTCTACTCTGCCTACATTACACATCATGAGCAAGCTGTAAATGAAGACGCAAAGTTTAGCAAAAGCTACACAACGTAAGCTTCCATGCAAAGCTGCTGAAAATTCCTCCGAAGGACGCGGATTGGGGATGGACTGCAGTCGCTGCAGTTATGTTAATTGAATAATTTTTATAACAATCTAGACTAAAAAATCCATTTCTGACTCCTGTTTTTTGAGCCTAGAAGAGTCTACGATCTCTCCAAGCAAGTAAAGTACACCTTACAAACTCGACTTTGTCTTCAAAAACTGCATTTGGTATTGTTGGAATTGGAAAGGCAATATATAATTAGTTATACACATAGTAAGATACTAATCGTACATACATGCAACATTATCAGAGTCATGAACATGACATCTTGACAATATTCATAATTCATTATACACATCATTGTAAACACAATCATAAGATTATGATTTAAAGTTTGTAGGCTAGTATATTATAATTCATACATATGTATTTTGTGAATATACAAACTTTTGTCTTGTGTGTAAGTGTTAGAAAACCCTAAGTACCTATACTACCTACCTATGACCGATGAATTGATAGATCAAACCATGAAGTGAGAAAATTTGCTAATTTTAGTGATATCTTTCTAAATACCTTTGTCATAGCCATAACATGAAGAAGTAAGTACTTATATCCACCAACTTCAGTAATCATTGCTGAATTGTAAGAATACGGAACATTATTTCGACAAGGTCTCACAAAAACTCACACCTTACTTTAAATTGAACTAGTTCGAACAATTCATATACTTAATATATGCAATTCACTATAAAAATGGTCTTTGTGTTTCATGGTTTCCACTGTCGGTTTCATCTCTATTTTCAGCTACTACACAAAACACTCAATTAATAGCTGTAGTGTATGACTACTGTATTCTTCCGATTACGTTTCTTGCTAGAATAGCAAAATATAATCAACAAGGTTGGATATTACATTACAAATTAAGAGTGTAAGCGGAATTTCATGTTACGAAGCACAAAGAACCCTTTGAGCTCGGCCCAGGGAATTGCAGACGTGGCTGTTTGTACCCATGATTACAGTTGAAAGTATAATAAACAATGATGGCGATAATGTGTCATCCTCATGTTCATCATTGCGGTAGAATGCATACCAACATGAATGCAAAGTACATGTTGTACAAGTATAAAGTTCAAGTGTGTACAAAGCAAGGGTGTACTGTACAAGTATAAATGTATATACGTGTAGGCGTAAATACAATTAAGATGTGTGAGACATGGCAGCTACATTCAAGTGCAACATCAAGATTTCTGCGCTCATGCACTAGTACAGGCATTTAAAAAAAGTGAAACTCAATTACACCGTAAAAGGTTGGGTACTAGGAATAGGGTGATGAGATGACGCCTGAAAAATGAGAGCAAGATGAAATTGCCTATTGAACATTACGTTGATACTTAGGTTAAGTAGGGTACTAACGCGTTGATTTTCTTACACAAGTCAAGACTTATAACTTATAAACTTATATAATATTGCATCGTATAAAGTGAATTATCTATCAGTGTTTTGTGTTCCCTGCTTGGAAGAAGGGCTCTTGTACATACGTGTGCTATGTACTGTGTACTTATCTAAAGTAAAGCTGCATCTGTATAGGTACTAGTTTTAGTCCTTACTACTTAAGTATATGTATATATGTATAAGCACAATAAAGTTTATATTATTATAATGCTTTATGTATACCATGCTCACAATGAGAAAAATTCAATTCCTTCAAGACATAGTAGCTACTTTTTATGTGGATTTCCGCTTACCAGCTTATGAAGTATTAGACGATAAGAATAATAATAGCCAACAAATTCGACAATAGTATTGTAGTGATTCTCCAAGTATCTGTATAATATTAATAAAGAATGCTTTAGCAGATGATTAGACCTAAATGCTACAAAATGTGTAATGTTATAGCATAGGATAGGAAATAAGTTATAAATAATATTTATTAGCACATGCTTCAGCTTCAATCTTACTATGAACATTGACCAATAGTTAAACATTAAATGAAGTTTTAAGTTGTGACTACACATATCAATACGATGCAATGAAGTATGTACACTTCCGATAGGAGAGAACTGCTTATAAGATAAAAAGCTATAACGAACTGAACAAAGATCTTTTCTACTACTCTTAGGGAACCGAAATTAGAGAATAGGAGATCTAGCCAGTCAGAATTACGGTTTCACTACATATCGCATGTGTGACCATGTAAAGAAAGAATATAATGTTGTACTATCCTTTTCTTGCCTTAAGCTTCTATCTGAACGCACATGACCCTACGAGTTTCCTTTCATTTTATAAAGGCATTATAATAAACTTTTCTCGTGTAGTAATTCTTTAAGTAAAATACACACATGCCCAGATCATTATAGGTTTATATTATTATACGAGGTAGTAAATGTGTAATTTACTCCCCCACGAAAACCCTGGTCCATTGGATGCATGCTAACAAATCTTGGTTCTGTGAAAAAATTATGCTCTTTCTGTTTGTCAAGCTGGAGCTCAGGGAAGAAAGAAGGCTGTGACCCACCTCTCTCGTGAAAATATTTTAAAACCCTAAAGCTCACTACACGTTTCCTTCTGAAGATCAGTTCAAGTTCTCATATCATCTGTCAACAGATAGACCAGATAGATGATAGACATAGGGAAACCCTCCAGCCTAAATAAATACAGTGGCTAACTATAGTGAGCAGAGTAAGCACATTCACGTCAAAGAACAGCATCTGTGTGTTATCCGAATCCTTCTGGCTGCAGTTCAACAAATGCATAGAAATGCATTCCATTCTGTGCACTTGACAGAACTCTGAGAAGTTTTTAAAACTTCAACTGATTCATATTTTCCTCATTTATATTCACGGTACAACAGCCTCAACTGTAGACTGTAACTCAAGGCTACGACTTCGGTACTTAACAGAAGCAGCCCACGCCAAATCAAGTAGGTAGGTACAAGCAAAACGTTTTACAATTTTTCCAATCTGAAAATTTGTCCCGATTCTGAACCAATATTTTAATACATACATACAATACTCATCATTCTTTGATCATAAAACCTATTACCTATGTTTTTCGTAGTAGGTATGTATGTTTGTATATTAACTGTGTATAGAAAATATTGAGCAAATATTTTTGTATATCAAGTCAAATCGGTTCGATCATGAAAGAAATTGGTTGTTTCTATATAAAAATTTGAAAAAAGTGAAGGATAGGACTCATAAGAGCATGAATCAATAGAACAAGAAATTTCTTTGTGTGAGAATAAAGTACATATTCCGGGAGTTATGGAACCTCTGGATACAGTTCACGTCGTGTTTTAAGTGAACTTTTGTGTTTTACTTTAAAGAGATTCGCTCATCCGATGAGCAGAAGTACATAAGCCTCCAGACACAAACAGACAGGGATATCTTTGATAGGAGATTTTTAAAAGCAGGAGTCAAACATGGCACGTCAAACTTATTCATAAAGTTGTGTAAATTAACTCAAGTGTAACATTGCGAGTTTATCTTGACATATCATACAATTTCTGCTCATGTTAAAAATTGAAGTTGAACTGACTATTCATTATTTTAGCTTGCTTTAAATATCCACACGAACGCTGCTACTATTCTGTTCTGTGGCATGACATGTGTCTGTTTGTGGAGCAAAAGATAGAAAAACTTTAGTAGTAGAAGTAGCAGTTAACTAGAAATACGAGGAGTATAATGTACTTTTTTAAGTCTGGAGTCTAAAAATATTATTAACTAACTGTGCAATACAATAATAGCGTATTATGTGAGCAGATTGTATTATCATTATCATATAAATATTCATTTTGAAGTTTTGCCCAAAGTTTCTGCGAATTTACTCATACTTGAGTTGATTTGTCGGACTAGACGAGTTTAGACTTAACTTGCATTTACACGATAAACACATACATTACTATCTGCAGCAGTACAGAATGTATTTACTTGTAACTGTCAATCTCAATCCTTCTCAGTCCTTGTCGTAGACGTATTTACTGCTACTCACTCACTTTTCTACATACTTATCACTGTGGTGTCTGCTTTTCCTTTGTCTACGATCACACGCTCTGTTTCGGCAGTACTTGAACTACACAACTAGAACTACCCAACAACAACGACACAACTCTACTTAGTACTAGCATACTAGTACTAAATTGAGATATTCTATTAATGCCAAAACTAATGTACTTTTCAAACTTTTTACGTGCTTTATCTCCTGTTTATTTTTCTACATGCCTTGCATGACGTAACATTATAAACGTGAAAGATAACCACACACCAAATTAGTAAGGCATCTGTAACTCAGCGAGTAGACGTAATGAAAGTCACTGACTTCTCATGTCTTCTTGACATTCATCTTCATCTTTGTAACTTATTTCAGTGTTAGTTTAGTTCCTTTCTTTTGACGAACAACTCTCATTTTACTTTCTGCTGCTATGTTTCTTAAATTAATGCATAGAGACACCAACTTCTTTCGTTCAATACTTACTTTTGTTGTACTTTAGTATTCTTAGTTAGTAGTTAAGTAGTTAGTTCAACATTAAAACTATCTGTTGTAAGCACCACATATTATATAAATATACAATACACATTCTTCTACTCTTCAGTCTATATACAAACTTCTTCAACCACAAGAATCCTATAATAATTGCAAGTATTTTTCTTTTAGATTGCAAACTCAGACAGTCTGGCTTTCTCTATTTAAATCAGATTAGACTCGAAACTTGGTCATATTGGCAAAAAGCTCGTTCAGCTGAAAAGTGAGAATACATTAAGATTATGATTTTACCTACATTAGCAAGTGTTTTGGTTCTTTTCTCCATCTGGGAGTCAACTCATGCTGCCCCACAGTCACAAGGACAAAGAAACTCAGGAGATTATTCTGTAACGTAAGTTCTTTCAAACTAATTTTATGCAAAAACAAAAACGCACAGAATTCTGTTGCTGTCGCATTTTCATGAATTGGATACGAAGCGATAACGATATAACCCTACTACAATTACAATGATTTTGTAACACAAGATTTGCCATTTTGTGACATTTTATTACCACAGGCATCTGGATATTCGAGATGCTATTTTATCTCTTGTGAGTGTATTACGAGACCAAATGGACAAATTGGAAAGACACGAAGTTAGGGAAAGACAACTTGGGGAGCAATTGACTCGTTCTTTAGCCTCTTTGGAAAAACGGGGTCGGGGAGAAGAGAAAAACATTGAGAGTATTGCCAGTTACATTGCACGCATCGAAGAGAAAGTCAAATTTCTCCAGGCTACTGTTGAAAAGGTATGAAGTGAACTCTTGAATCATTCAGTTGATAACAATAATCATCCATTAACGCTGTGGCAAATGGCCATATTACTCAGCTGTACATTAGATTACACACTTATCAGCCTTTGATTTATTGGATTCAGTTGATTAATGTCAAAAGTAATAGCTACCATTTTGGACTTCACGAGCTCTTATTAAACACTACCTATACATTTAGTGGGCTGCATTATAAATCACAAGTTGAGTACAGATAGGTAGGTACTTGTTGTGTTGCATACAGCTCTTTCCTTCCAAGTGGTAATACTACCAGAAGATTTATGGTAAGATTTTCTTGTACGACAGCAGACAGATTACACGAACCAACGATTGAACAGTATTATCCTTTATACAGTTCCAACGCTACAAAAAGGTGACTTATACAATACACGCCGTAATTATCTTGAGTAGACTTTAAAAAAATGATCTCCATAAATTCGATACGGCACATTATAGTCAATACAATAGTAGACCTTCTATTCTAATGTACCTAAAATAAAAATAGTAGTAAGTACCTATTGTGGCTTTTTATAGAACATTGATTTTTGCGTGCTACTTACATACTTGTTTTTTCTCATGTTCATCTATCACAGCAATCTGAAGACCGAAGACTGGAACATGAAAAGACAGGAGAAGAAGTCAGAGCCATCCGTCAATCGGTATCGTCAGGGACTCAAAATGATGCTCTGTCTGTAAACCTTGAGAAAAAGATAGATACTCTTAGTGAAAAGGTAAAGCCCTTCAACATCCCTACATAGTAAAACATCAAAGTAGTACTTACAATACTTCTTTCAGTGCCTATAAGTTATATTATTAGCAATGTGATGAGACATAAGATTTTCCTGGTACGTATACGTATGGCATGTAAAGACGTGTTTGTCTCTCAGTCTCAAGTAACACCCCATCACCAATTTTGACATTTTCAGATCAATCTTCTTCGGGAAGCGGGTGAAACTAATGCTCAAAAGTTTGATGGTCTCATGGAGGTATGGAAAGCCACGACAAGTACTTCCGGTGGGGGTGGAGGAGACGTGAGTGATGCAGTGATGCAAGAACTCGAAGAAATCAAAGAAGCCTTAGCTCGTACAGCCGAAATTGAAAATCAGCTGCTTTCAACTAAGCTCTCGAGTCAAGGCCAGAATGATTGGCAAGTGGAAATGATTGAGTCAATGGATTCCCAGCGTAAACAGTTGAGCTTGTTGGAAGAAGAAATTGGTAAAGCGCTTGGTTTATTGGGAGACATGACCCAATCTGCATCCGGACTGAAAGGGGCCCTCACACAACTAGAGTCAGACACTAAAAAAGGTTTCCAAGCCATAGATAGTCAAGTTGAAGGACTGAGAATAAATTCAACGGGTGGAGGAATGGGGGGAGATGCAACAGACATAAATGAAAGATTGGGCAAAGTACAAGACATTTTGAAAAGTGGACAGAATCATTTAGAAGAGAAAGTTCGTGCAGCAGAGGCTGCTGTTGAAACTATGTTTGTCAAAATGGAAGATGGTTATCAAAATTTGAAGTCAGAGCTTAAGGGGTTAGCGAATGTTGAAAGTGTGCTGCTAGATACGGGTGACAGTGTTTTGGATACAAAACGACGTCTGGAGTATGGAGTTCAGCAAATTATGGGAGAGATCAATAACCAGCTTTCCCAGCACACGGCCAGCTTGAATGCATCACTTCAACAAAGGTTTACGGCTACTTTTATGTTTGCTCTGAAATGTTTACATTGCATATTTATGTACACACTGTCATGCGATTCGAGAATGAGTAGTGTAGTAGGTGCCTATCGTATAATGTTTGACTGCATGCATGTGTTTGTCGTTCTGTTGCTGTTATTACTCCTAACAAACAGAGCTATAAGTATTTATTTATGTAGACTGGCTGAATTGTATGCACCCAATATTACGACTCTACTCTGACGTACTAGTAACTCCAACAACCGTAGTCAAGTGACTCTGGAAAATTTATGCATGCACATGATACATTGAAAACATATCGAAATAAGTATCTTTTAGACTGCCAGCTTATAGCCATTTCAATGGTGCTTGAAGAAACGCAACAAACGGTGCTATAAATTATCTCACTTTTTCATACTTCGCTGTACTTGCAACACATACACACATGCATGCTGCCTTGTGCTTTCTTAACAACCTTGTAAAATGAGTGTTGAGAAAATTCACTGATCTGTAATAAAGTAATAAATGTGTGTTTCTCATTCAGATTCGATGGGCTGGCAAATGCCGTTCTGGGTAATCAAAGTGTTGCTCTTACAAATCTGACGTCCCGTATGGAAGAAGAAATCAGTCAAGTATGGAGACAAATTGGAATACTTTACCATCAAATGTCTCGCTCGGCCACTCTCTTAGATGAAATCCATAGCCAGACTTCTAAGTATGTGAACAATAGTTTGGACACAATGTCTTCGATGGATGGGAAAGTTGGTCAGATTACAAATCAAATGGGAGAAGTGGATGAAAATTTGAACTACCTGTTGGGTCGAATGTCTCTAGTGGTTCAAGAGTTCAACATGATCAAAGGAGGCATTGGCGATGCTCTCAACAACGTCAAAGATTCTTTCTCGGAAATGTCCCAAAAACCAAATCCACTGGAAACAAATGTTGCAGAAGAATGACTGCTTTCATAATGTAACACACACATACACTGCGTTGGCCTAATAAATAGAAATGTGTGTCTATAAATAAAACCCACGTATCCTTACTCTACATACTTTTACACACGGTTGAACAGAAAAGTGAATTGTAGTTGTGTGAAACATGATAAAAATAAATCAATAGCCGGACAAACTTCTCCTCCTTTTTAAAGACGAACTACTAGCTTTGATTTATTTGAATTTTAAAGTTTCCTTGTGTAGCAAGACGAACATGTATGTATAACAAGTCAAGCTATATAGATTCGTTCAGTATTTTATTGTTTGTATTTGTGAAATACGGGGAATTCACATACATATAAAATAGTAGGAAATTTCTATTGAATAATAACTCGGAAAATAAGACAATTAATTAAATATCGAATTGTATTCTGTATTGTATACAATACAGACTCCAAGTTTAGATATTGATTGTTTACCTAGGTATACCTAATTAATTGTAAGTTAGAAATCTTAAAATGATTATAGCTGTATCATACATGTAATACTTCACTACATAGTTACAGATAGGTAGTTTAATATAAAGGTCTATATAAATACATAACATAACGATAGTTTATGATACATGAATTTGAACTTTTGTTATTTTGCAGAAATAGAATAGTTAAGGCACTTCTACTATGTACATCATGAATGACATATTATTATTGAAATTGAACAATCGTAACAATATTAGGTATTACTTATCCACATATAGACAGACAAGATTAGTGTAAGCTTTATAATTTTAATGTTCATTTTGTGGTTTTAGAAAAAATAGTAACTACTTACTTTACCTACTATATATAACTGTATTCGTATTCTGTTCAATAGCAATGCATCATTTTAGAACACCTATAGGTGACAATAACAAATTAACAATTTCTATCTGAGAATAATAAAATAATACTACAAAACGTACACTTTCATTTGCTTCATAAAATCATCATTCACTTTACCAAACCGTACATACATATACATACTACAAGCATATAGTGTGGTACATTCATAAAATGGTTTACCAATATAATATTTCTGCCACCAGCAGAATTTGTTTGCTGTAGTTTCTACAATATGATACACATGATGTATGTACATGCAACTTAATATGGTAAAAATAATAACAATAAAACAATGATAAATCTATAAAAATGCAACTTCTGACTTCAACAATATCTACATTTAGTGATCAACAACTAAAAAGTACTATATGTAGACAAAAGTGTAATAACAAGTATTAGATAATGCAATGAATGTATTATTGACACACGGAATGTTTCATGGATTTGAAAAATATATTTACATGCAAACTGTGTATCTTTGTTCAGCTAGACCAATAGTCATTACGCGCATTTTGAAATTCAGCTTGAAAGATCCATAATTTTCTTTTTCGGGCCTAAAATGGTCATTAAGTATCAAATACCTTCACAACAAACTATTTAGTTTGAAAAATGCTAGAATTTTCAATATCGCTTTCTGTATCACGTGCAGGAACATAACACAATATTTTTTAGAAATTAATATGAATCGAAGAAAACATCAAATTCGCATAAACAAATGTCTAAACAATAAACACAACTGTGAGTCATACTTGTAATAACTTGAAAAACAACTGCCTGATAAATTTGTAGGTTGAATACCTACCTCAAAAGTTTGACAAACATCAACCTAAACTGTAAACAGAATAATATTTAACAACACGATAGGCGTATTATGAAGTCTGTCCAACTTCTAGCAACTCAGTTGTTGCACACCAGCATATAAAATGAGCTAAATGTATACCTTACCTACTAAAGGTATATCAATACAATCATTCCTCTTCATACATGTATAAATAAGCAGTTTTATGCAACATGCACACTTAATTGTTTCACTTATTCACAGCATGCAGATTAAAGTGAGAACACTATGGCTATAATATATTTGTCTGCTTGATTGATTACTTGCTAATAGAGAGAATAAGATCGAGACCATTGTTGATGCTTGTCTCTGAGAAAGCAAAAGAATATCATCCGAGCTCTACATATTTCATGTAATTCCATTTGAAGGTACTTGACGGTCCGGTTAATTAGAATTTACAGAATATAGCCACACGAGAAATCCGCATACATTTCAGAGTCCATAGAACATTCCAAAGCCTTCGTGAATCCTACAAGTTGCCGTAAAACACCTTTGGTTCTGAAATGAAAAACAAAAGTCATGGTTATCGATCCATTCGAATGGCTAGGTATATTAAATTATTTGGTCAAGCATCTCCATTTATCAAAACAAGAAACAAGCGATCTGTACTTTTGCAAACAACAAACTGTGCATGACATTTTATAGACATCAGTTCATTTAACCAGCAAATCATTTTCTCACCATAATCTCCTGTCAAGTATCAAACTATAAACTCAAACATTCGCCAATTACCAATTAAAACCTCTAAAGCATTATCAAGTAGGTACTTAGTGCTTACCACGACTTATTTATGAACTATTGCATCTATATCATAAATGTGGACGCTGAAATACCTACCTAACCTAGCTAAACATAGGTACTTTTTAGCCGTATTCATTAGGTGTATGAATGTATAGCTTTGGGCAAAATGATACTTTATTACTAATAATAGTATTAAGTGGTATCATCTTCACAGGGTAGGTATACTTCATTAAACAGACACTCCATTAACTAATAACAATTTCCTGTACAATTAGTCCAATTAGACAGAATTAAAGAATAATACCTATGTAATACCTAATTGAGTAGATATTCATCCTAAAACAAGTTCCACTTCCAATACACAAAACAATGTAGTGTTACATGTAAAGTCACCTGCTTGGATATTTAGAGTTAGCCTATGCTGCACTCTTGAAGAAAATCGACTTTTGGTACAAAGCTTGTTACAAGAGGTATAAATGAGTCGACTTTTTCAGGCTCAATCGTTGAAGGACGATTAGGGTGTAAAAGTTTTGGTTCTATTGCTCTGTGTAGCCGTATCTAGCATTAGAGTCATGGTAGGTAGATCACGATCAATCAACCAGTAAATGACTGATGTAACAATTTATTGACAACAACGATTTGATTTCATGATTTTGATTTAATTATGAACATTTAGGCGATATACTGGAGTGAATTATCACGCTTGACTCAGCACTAATGAAACTAATCCTATAATAGAAAACATGGAAACATGGAAAACTTGTTCTACATTGTCTCATTGACTGGTTTATTATCACTATTATTACACAGGAAGTAATAATAATGATAAGTCTCTTTAGTCTCTTCAGTCTTTTTACGGAGCTGAGAAGTAGGGTAGTAAAAGTACCTATGGGAAATACCAGTAGGGACATTATTGTGTGATTGAAAACACAACAAATTAAATAACAATACGACTAAAGCACTGAACTTTCTCCATTTCGTCTAAACTTTCGTGTAAGATTACATGCAGGAAGATTTTCGTCCTTTATAAGATATACTACACAACATAAGAAATTAATAGAAATATTTTGTCGTATACAGTTTATTATAGTAATCCCTTTGTTCTCAGCATGATAACGCCATTGTTTAATGGTAGTTATTGTCTCCGCCGCAGGTAATGCCTATTGCTTTAGTTTGACATTTCAGCCAATCTTCCACCCACCACAGGCACAGTACTAGGTACTTCTGTTC
Source organism: Pogonognathellus longicornis (assembly GCA_034694085.1). Classification (NCBI taxonomy): domain Eukaryota; kingdom Metazoa; phylum Arthropoda; class Collembola; order Entomobryomorpha; family Tomoceridae; genus Pogonognathellus; species Pogonognathellus longicornis. The sequence continues at coordinate 12,668 of JAQFYB010000993.1, forward strand.
AAGCTTTAGTCAGCCAATTTTCTCTCAGACTCGACGTTACGCTTTATGTATTTTTCCACAAGTCCGAGTTTGAATGTACGTATCTACAGTTTTGGGTACTACACAAGCTTGCAAATTGTAAACCATTTTGTATAGTTGTTTTTTCTATCACTATCTATTCCCTTCACCAGGCTACTCGTAGGACATAAAAGCAAATGAAAAACAGATGATTACACCGCATAATTTACACTCATACATTGTAATAACTGCTGACGACACATTTATTTAATTTAATGGTGCTAGAAAGGTAGTTTCTAATGGTCAGGATTGCTCCAAAGCGTCTACCAGTCAGATAGTAAAATCCATTATATAATACTATCATCAAGCCAAATTGTGACACAGATGCAGCCATTCGAAAATGGAAGATATAATCCTATAACATATTTCGGTAATCCCAGCGTAAGAAACTACAGCTACATGGTATCCTACCCGACTTTAATACATTGATACTATTGTACATGAAATGCTGACTCAAAACTGAATCTGATGACTTTTGGCCACAAGAGACGACAAAAAACGAGAATTTATTATTACCTGTGGTCGTGACTTAACGAAGTAAATGTAGTGTGTTCCAAATCGTGGTACTGAAGCGTGCTACTGGAACATTGCGACTGTGGAGAAAATTTAGTTGTATACATTAGCGTTAATATCATAATCCATGCTATATGCATTAAACTTTAATATTGATATTCTCATTTAAATTATAATTATACTAACCTGTCCATAAGCAATAAAGAATTGGGCAGTCGGAGAATATTGATCCAGGCCTGGTAAACTAATAAAGTCGGCTTCATATAAATTGGTAGTTAAAGTTTCAAATGCTATTTGAATGCCAGCAAGATGCATAGTTGAGTCTAATGAAGTACGCTCGATATACTGTTCATCGTCCAGTCGGATTTTGGTGAAAAACGAGGACATACACTTTCGACGAGAATTAATCTGCAATTTAAAATGATCATGTTATCGCAACTTAATGTTAATAGAATAAAGCTACACACAGCGCACAATATTCATTAAAAGTTAAGATGTAAAATTACAATATCTCTAGTTTCTTGTGCTTTCGGATCGTTCTCGGTCATTAACAGTCCACTGGACCAATAAAGTCCGCCATCCACTCCAAATGCTGAAGCTAAGGCTTCGGCTACTTCCACACCAATTGAACCGTAAACGAGTGGTCTGTAAGAAAAAGCCATAACTTTACATCAACAAATGTCTTTTGTAACCCCGGGCCCCAGACTATAGTGCACATACAAGAAAATCTTTTTAGAAACCAGAAAAGGGACAAAGTATATATGATGGATTGTTCAAGAAACTTACGAGTGATTTTTTGCAAGTTGGAGAATGTTTTTCTGCAAAGCTGTTTCCGGAACAATAATTTTGTTTTCTGTCGGGATGAACTGAATGTGGAAAGGAGCTTTAGAGACCGCACTAAGAATAGCACTATCTTTACTTGGATTGGCCAATTCCTTCTGTTCCAGTTTTGACTGGAAAAGTGTTCCTTGAATTACATTCATGAAGAAATCCCCTTTATGTGTGTCCAAAGGAAAATACAAGTCGTCAACAATGGTATTATTTATTAGTGGAGTTCCGATTTGAATCCCCATTAGACGAAGCTGCAAAAAGAAGTTATCAATAGTAAATTTGAGCTAAGCATTAATTCTCTGATAACAATCTCTGATAGTAATGACTGGATAAAGAAAGAGTAATTTATCATGAAAAGTTGGGTTTAGTTGGGTATGGCTGACAGCCAAAAATATATAGCCTTCAGACATCAAAGATAACTTGCATTGGCTTCCATGTCAGCAAATGATTTCCATTCCCGAGACCCGTTATACATATATATTGTCAGCGTTGAAAAGAAGACGGATCCAAAGTTACAGTATTTCAATAAAACTACTCTTGACTAATTTGAAGCAAAATTAGTACAAGAGCTCATTGTTAGGTTAGGCATCTATAAACATTTTCAAGGCAATCACATTTCAGCATTTTCATCCTGAGACCACAACAAATGCCATAAAACAATTATACGGTCAATATGTACGTTTTCTATTTAGGAGAAAGTCCCAAAGGATCCGTGTATCTTTCTCCTCGAATGTTTACAAATTATACAATCTAGCATTACAATGGTGGAAAAATACCGCAAAAGTGCCCTATGAAGCCTCAGGAGTTGTATCAAGCATTTATTTTGTATTGTGTAAAATCAGTTCATTTCAATATACCAGTCATTACAATCAGAGTGAAAGAGAATCCCTTCTACAATTAGTTATTTTGCTAGTTTTGTTTACACGCTTGTACCTTATCCAAGGCAAAATTCCGTAAGGATTCATCGAATTTTTGGGACGTACTCAATCGTTCATTCAGAGTATTGCGTAAAGCTTCGAATACATCATCAACCTACACAATACAAAAAACAAAGTATAATATTACTATGAATGAATAATGCATAAAGTATAGAATGGGTAGAGTTCAATAGTAATTAGAGTTAATTTATTTTGTCGATGTGCCATATGAGACTGTTAATTTAAAATCACAGTGAAAGGCTTATGCAAGTTGACTATAGCTTTTTAATGCGCATTCTCTGGTATTGAATGACATACCATTCAAAATACACAATTAAATAATTTGACATGGCTTAATCAAATTAGAGTTACAAAGTTACAATACTTTGGTGCTACACTACTGCGTGTTTTTAAGTAGGACAGAACTTTCTGTCGTGTGTGAATGTGAAAAGGAAAGCTTTGCTGTCTCCTAAACATTTCCAAGTTCTATCTGACTCGTGCAGAATATATTTTTCTTACATGCCTAAAGGTTTTGCTATACAAGCTGGTTTGCTTCAAACAGAATCTCATCGTTTCAAACCTCAAAAGCCATTGGCACTGAAGTCGATGTGCGTGCTTAAAGTGTTACCAACTGTTCAACTTCATTCAGGGAATGGGAAAGTGGGGGAATGTATTTGTAGTTTCATGTTAGGTACCACTATACGTCGAAGTCAATCTTTCTTCTCGAAATCAATATAACTTTCCCCGTGTTAAAACCTTCTGTAGCAAATAGAACAACATTGTCATGTTTCTGTAAATTCATATTACAATACAGATACACTTGCCGACTTTGTTCGTGTATGAGCCTGCATGTACTTGCTTGCATCCTGCTACAAGGAAAGCAAGTGATGTATAAAATCACATTCAGAATCTGCTAACAGATAGAACGAAATATCTTGTAGCATAGCCTGTATTTTCTAAAGCACAGAATTTCCACAGTGCGGGAAAGTGTATGATCACTTGGGAAACCTCCACAGAGAACAGACATAAATAGATACCTACACGGAGATATCCTACAGACAAAAGCTATTCTCGTCACGTCATGTTGAGATAAACCACCGAAACAAAACACAGAAGCATGAACTCCAGCTTTCACTCTAGTTACTCTACTATCAGTTTACTATAATATCATCTCCCTTTCTTTCAACTTCTGTGTCGTGTCCATACAGTCAAGATTTATTTCACCAACTTTTCAAAATCAACCTTTCTTTCTTTCCCCCAGGATACTGTAACATAGAGATATAGCTATAGTACCTATAAACACTCATCTGGAAACCTTTGAATTTCTAAATATTAAATTTTGTTCATACTGTACAATACGAATTAATAAGTCGCTTTTAAACTGTATTTGTGTTTCTGTGTGTTAACTATTGTTTAGTATGTATGGGTGTGGGTATTTGTATTATTATATGGAAATTTTCGGAATACCCGAAAGGATTTACCTAGGAGATTATTTTCAACTTCAATTGACAACTCATACAGTCTATTTTAACTTTCAACTTTTAAGTACCTACCTTAGTTTGTTTTCTTTGAATCGTGAATGGGATATGATTGAGACTTGAGAGCATCAGTGTTAGAAGATTTTTACGAAGGAAATGTTTACATATATCGAATCAAATCGAATCGTATTGTAATATTATTACTTGTATCCAGAAGAGCATTTTTTTGACATACCTTCGAAATTCTTCCCTCTCTATCGTCACAGTTGCGGGCCAATATATAATTCACTGCATGTGGGAAAAAACGAAATAGTTCGCCGCTGCAAAATTCCCAACGAGGGATATGGTCTGAGCTACCTGAAAATTCAATCATACACAAAAAACTCAATTATTTTTTCAATCTACCAGAGCTCTTTGATGGATTAAAGGGTCTGAATTCTCTGAATCTACAAATCTTGCATTTTCGGTATAAGGATTATCTCGCCCACTCCACTACTTCGACCCGTATTTTTAAAATTAGTATATCTTTACTTTTAAGTAAAGTAATTAAACAAACCTGTTGATTCCCTTCGGTACATATCAAGAGCTTCGGTAAACGGTTTAGACAAATAAGGCAAATACTTTTGGGACAAATGCCACATTAAGTAGTTATTGAGATTCCTAAGAGAAATACAAAATTCAATCATAGGAAAACCAAAGTCTAAAAAAATCTGAGAAATTTAAATAACTGGTAATGTCAAAAACTTATTTTCATACTTTTTGTCAGTGGTCGATATAATTGAAGACACATCCTCCAAATACTCAACCGAAGTAGTTATGATTTCCGTTTGGTCATTGATTCCTCCTTGAGGGAAAATGGCTTTAAGTAGTTCGTCCCAGAAGATCTAAAGCATCATAACTGAATTAGAATCTAAATACGCTTTTAATTTAAAAAGTTATTGTTTCTGACTTACTGTGTTGGATTTAGATTTTAGTTCCGAGACAGTGAGTTTATGGAACGTTTCTATTGGATCCGTTAAGTTCAGCGTGTCTGGAGTCATTTCAGCGATTCGTTTTTCAAAATAGAAAATTTCATCCGAAAACTGAGATGCTTGTGTGCTAGTAGCTCCTAATGCTTGAACTATGTCCTTAGCGTATGTTCGGAATGCAGAAGCCAACTGTTAACACAAGATAATGTAATATCAGTAACAATACAAACACACATACCCTTACACACAAACACCTACATGGAGAAAGTTGCCTAATCAGTCATTAGTTATATAGGTAAAAGTGTTCAAATCCAATTTAATTAGACCGAATTAAAGGCTGTAAAAATGTAACAAACGTTCCTGCTGGCAAACGACCAAAAATGTGTTGCATGAACATACAATCAAAAGATTAGGTGGATACTTAGATAGGTAATAGGAGTATACGTATTAATTGCAGTCTCGTAAATATATACATAGTAGTATTCGTTTATTGCATCTTACTCTAAGCTAAGGAGAAGTTGACACATGAATTTAGCATCAAAACATGTATCGCACATAGCCGGGTTAATAAATGACTGTGCTTGTGCCCGATCTACAGATATATGTTGCTCGAGTAAAGTAAATGATATATAGTTAGTGATTAGGACATGAGACGAGACAAGAATCACAATTTCACTATAGAATCCCATTCAAGTTGTACTAAAGCAAGCAAAGCTACTAAAGCTAATAAAACTGTTACAACCTGAATGCAACGGCAAATGATATGAAAAATGAAAACAGTGGAGCAAATAAAGCATAACTAATAAATAGCATTCAAGATTCAAGAAGCAGAGAAAGCGTGAAAGTAGGGACGAATAGAACGAACGAAAAGAAAGTAAATAAGGATTTACTGTACTGTACACTTTTACGTTGCTCGATATAAGTCTTTTGCAGTGAGTTAAGGAGCATTTCCCTGCACCGTTTCGAACATTCTGCTCCAGTTCGACCCAGCACCAACTAAAATGTATCCATGCGAAAAGAAAGTCGAGAAAACATTAAGCCGATATACACCACCACAACTTGCTCCAAAACTACTTTTCCTTGTATTTAAGGTAAGTACCTAGTACTTACTTAGGTACTTTGATCAGTTCGCAACTATTGGATTTAATCCTTGGTAACCTAATCCTATTAACTAACACTAGGTATACAAAAAGCGTGTAAAAGTAATTAAAAGTAGCATATAGGCGTAGCCAGGATTTGGTTTCGAAGTGGGAAAACTCCTAATACAGTGTAGAACATGGTTATTACAGCGCGTTCGAAAAATTCGGAGTAATTTAGACCAAAATCAGCCTAAAATTCACAAAATTCTCTTATTATGCGAAAACATTTCCCATTTTTGGGATTTTGCGAGGGGGCATTGCTAATCTGCCCACCTGCTGGCTACGCCAGTGAAGTAGCAGATTACATAGTACTTTCTATTATCTGTAATACTAAGCTGTGAAAGTACACTCACTCACCAAGGATTGTTACAAGAGAAATGTATGTGTTATGCAAGACAGACAGAGTAAATAAATTCTATTCGTGTCTTGTGTATTTAATTAAATTTACCTTGGTGTGGTGTACGAATTTCCTCGTCTAACATTAAGTAAGTTGTTTCATAAGTCATATGTCAATATTTATATTTAGATATATTCTATTCTAATTAATAAACCATTCTTTGTCAAACCGTCTCAAGTCTAAAAATCTCTATAGGATTGTACGTTTAATTTACGTCATACACAGACACAGCCCACACAAATTATTATGTATATATAACTTGAATTCTTCGATGTAACATAGACAGAGAAATAAAAATGATGTGTAATTGTGAGATAGACCTTTAGCTTCGAGGTGTTTGGTAAATTGAATAAAATTTGCTAGAATTTGGAATGTTGTAATAGGTAGGCATATATCTATGTATAGTTTGTAGTTTGTATTGTGATAAACATGCCGAGTTTTAGATTCTAATTGAGCCTCGAGTCTGACTCTATTACAGACATACTATTACTGAAAACTGAATAGTTCAATACGTAAAAACTGTGCATTGTATTTTTTACATATCTTTGAAACTTTTCCACTACCTTTTTAATTTCAAATGTCATTCAATAGCCAAATCTTTGTAGAGTAGCGTAAGCCTAGAAAAAATTAATAAGAGATGTGTCTGATGTGTGTAATTGATTTCTATATAAAATATTACTACATGTAAGTTGGACGTGTATTTCTTGTATTTTAGGTCTGTAGAATTTAAATATTATAAGTATTTACTTTTACTTATTATTTTTTCGTTTGCAATTAAAACAGCTTCATGAATTGGTGAAAGCAATGCTTTCTCTGTCAGGTTTAATTGTGTAAACAGCATTATAGTGAGAATTTAGCAAATATATTAATTACGTATTATTGCACACTATTAGCGTTTTTAAGACTTTAAAAGCAAAGTTGGTCCTGTCTAAGAATTTCTTTATCGTGATTGACCGGGCTGGGTCAATTCGTATTAAACTATCAATTATTGTATCACATACTATAAGGGGAAAAATGAAGCTGCTACTTACAATATTCTTTCATCATCTCAGACATGAATAATCAAGACAATAAATATATAGGTAGATACTTATAGGTAGGTAATTACTTTACTTTGCTCTTGCTGCAACATATTACTTATATATTTTGTTCCTAGGTACAATAATAAAAGTTTTTATGGCACTTACTGGATATTCATGATGAAAATAGTAAGATTTGTCGGGAAGACTCAGACCAGCTGGACTAATCTGCAAAAAATAGTCAAATTAATTAATAACGGCAAACTTTTTTGAAAAACTGTCGAATGCACCTTATAACTCAATTTGAATTGAAGACTGAATACATATAGCTCTGTAGAAAAGTACGCCAATGGAAAGCCCTTGAACATTGATCTTACTTTGTCTACCAATTCGCAATACAAAAAGAACGCTCCACAAAATAAGTACCTAGCTCATTACAGCTTTTTTGCAATTTTATTTTTGAAAGATGTTATAAACTAAAGCAAGCCATAGATTTTTTCTTCATTAATGAGGATGCTCGCAAAGTTTCAATGAAATAATTAGCAGTAGCATGTTCCGTTCTGGTACAATCCATATATGTGGACATTAATATATGAATAATATACATTCACACTCCAGTGTATTTCTAAAGACCCGAAGTTCATTTTGTATTGCTTTTTTTGTGGAAAAACTTTTTTCTGCTCAAGCAATCAGTAAATGTATGAAACACTTCATACTTCATTTACTCTATACAAATATATTGCAAAAAATGTGAAGATTTTATTAATTAAGTAGTTGTACTTTAGTTTGTTAATTCATAATTAAAGCAGTCTAAAGTTCTCTAATAAGTGTTCATGGTCTCATTCTCATTCAACCCAACGAGTGCAGGGATTTGAATTGAACCATTGAACATTTCTCAAACAGAAAATATGGCCAACTGCATTTCTCAAACAGAAAATATGATCAAGTACATTTGTCAAACAGAAAATATGATCAAGTACTAAGTACATTTGTCAAACAGAAAATATGATCAAGTACTAAGTACATTTCTCAAACAGAAAATATGATCAAGCACATTTTAAACATACATTTTTCTTTATGCATCCAAACAGAATCCCGTTTCAGCGTTTTTATTTACGTACCTTAATGATGTTTCGATTAGAAACACGAGGGTGGGGAACCACTTCGATTTTAAAAAACGGACTAGTTCTGTATTCTCCTTGAATTTTACGCAGTACTCTTGGAAAATCAAAGTCATTTTGTCGAAAATTCCGAAGGACCTGCCATCCACCTAAAACAAGCCAACTGTCATTGATAAATTGCAAACACTAGATCATAGTAACTCAAATGGTATACGTGCATCTGATTAAATATATATTATAATCTTATGCTTCTATCCTTTTGAACCGCATAAAAATATTATTATAGTACATCTTCGGTTGTAACAAGATGGTCAAAGAAAGATACTAAATGTAAGAAATACAGGCACGTAGCCAGAATTATATGTTGGGGGGTTCACGGCACGGCATTATACGGTTCTTTACAAAGATAAGAGAGCGAAATCTCAATATGAGGTATAAACGAGTCTTTAATTGTGCTTCACGAGAGAAAATGAAGTTCGTTTATGTGAAATCCATTGAAAAATACATCGGTTCATAATAATAACGCAAACATTTTGTACTTTTATGCCTATAACCATTTATTCTGGGGGGGTTCACATGCACCCCCTGAACAAATGCATAGTTCAGGTAAGGGAATTTGTTGCACAACACAAATTAAATCATACAAAATTGACAGCATACTATTTATGTGTGCCTGCTATGTTTATGTATACAAGTTGGTTCGATTCCTACAGATAGTGCGTACATAGGCATCTAATTTAAATGTAAGTTATGTTATATACCTACCTAAGAACCTACATTTACATGCCTACATGTGCACAGTCGAAATGTTCTCGATTAAGAATTTGCATTTTTATTTGTTTCTCACACATACCTTCAACTTCAACCAAAGCTATCAATATCAACGTGTTTACATATTTATGATTTTGAATTTGTTATGTCTTTGTCCTAGTTGGGATGGGACGTGGGATCTATGGACAGTCAATATGAACATAAAATATGTGACTGAAGAGATTCCTGTTTTACGAAGATCATAAAATTATACACAAGGGGCTTAGAAAAATAAGGCATGCAAGGCTGTAGTTGTTGTAGTGTAGCTGTTCAATTCAATGATGTGCAATGTGCATTACCTAGAGACTGTATGATTCGTTTGAGTGGTTTGTCTTCGTCGGCTTCGATGTACTCGAGTCCCATACACGACTGGTAGAAAGTTTTCATTTTCCGGCTGACTGACTGTGAACCGCTTTCTTCATAGTAGGGAAGAGTATTGATCAGGTTTCTAAGCTTTTCTTTCACTATTTATAGTATCAGCACAAAATTAGGCAACCGTAAAATGACATGAAAAAAATGAATATCGGGCATACTGGATATAATCTTATAATATGAGAATGATTTAAGCCATTGGCAAAATAATATTAATAAATAAATAATGTAATGGAATATGGTAGAGGTGTAAACTAACCGACATAGTTATTGAGTTCGAGCTGAGTGAAAGCCGTACCTGAAAAGTCGGGTCAGTATTGTTACGTTTGTTACCTATTATAGATAACAAAACCCCGAGCCGGAACGAATTCGGTTCGAGCCAGCTCGTTTTCGAGCAAAATCGAACCGGATTTTTGACACAGTTATCGAGCCGGCAACATTATAGCCGAGTTCGATAGCTTGAAAAAGTCAGCTAGTTTACACCTCCACCTGCAATGGGCATGACACAATGACAGTAAACACAATATGCAACAGCCGAGCATTGTCATTGTCACCCTTTTAATTATAGGGCCTTTAAGTTTGAAGAGGTACTTATATGCTACCTCTTTATACAGACATTTATAAATCCGTGTCTGGATATAAACTAAGGATACATATAAAAACACTGACTAAGAATATTGATATTCTCCTTGGTGGAAAAGTAGATTATGCTACTATACTATATGCACTTAGTGTAATCTCCCTGGTTGACAGATCTGAAGAATTACAGATATGAGGATATTAAAAAGTCTTACGGTTAAATTGCTCCAGTTGCTCCACACTCCAATGAGCTCTGGATCTTGGAATGGGATGCGTCTGCAACCATCCTCCACATGAGAATTCCCAAAAGTCATCACAAGGTGCTATAATTTTGTTCAAAGACCCCAGAATCTGTTCAACATGAAAAGAGAATATAAATTAGAATCACATTTCTTTTGATTTCTTAACTTACAATAAGAAAAGCACATATTTCAATACTTTGAAATTCAACTTTGCTAAAATGGATTTTTAATTTGCAATAAGCTTTGATTATACCAATGACATCTCTAATCACTTGCTACTTCATCATTATTAAAAGTTTGTTAACCTTATGGAAAGACTTATAATTCCTATCTTATCACAACCATTAAATACATTGGTGTAGTATGCCTCAATGTATGAAGTTTGAGCTAAAAATAAAATAGACAACCCTTACTTTTATTATGGATTGACTTGTGAAGATTTACAATTCTAACTCCAAGCTGATTTGGTGTATTGATTAATTCCTCTGTAATCCACATGAGTATGCAAATGCATCTGTAAGTTTTTGGCTATTTATGCACCTTTCACTTTCTGCGGAAAAGAATTTTCCTTTTACAGCGTTTACAAAAGTCTCAAGACTTTCTTTCAGGCAAGAATCCTATGTATGAAGATTAAAAGAAGTTTTACCTATTAGAATTCTGCCGGTTAAAAATTCGTACAAATTATTAGCTTTTGGTTCGCTTGTAAAGTTCACGCTAGGTAAATTTTAAAATGTCATTAATCTTTGTTAGCAGCAGAGCAGCACCCTTTCCGGTTGCGAAGGTAAATCGTTATGGCACACATAATACATCTGACTATGTATTATGTGTATATACTGTATATACTGTATAATAGATGCTTTGCTTGTGTCCCCAAATATTACAAATCAATATTATTTTGATTTTTCTATACTATCTTTCTTTTATAGAGTGTGCAGATAATAAGTTCCATCCAAAGCTAATAATAATAGGTACTTTGAAACGCAGGCTTTGTAAGTGTACAGTGTACTTTTAGTGTACCTAAGTAGTAGTATATCCTCATTTGAATGACATGTTTTCAGAATGCATTCTAGCGACATTCAGATATGGAGCTTTTAGGGACTTTATTTGGTCAGGATAAATTCACGACTGCCTCACAGGATAAGAAGACGCAGAAGACCCAGAGAATCCAAAGTCAAATGGCTGTACTTTTGAGAATCAAATCAGTCAACCAGCAAAAGTTCGGTTTTCTGTTATACGTTTTCTCAATTTCAGCTCTACACATTCATCTGATCCATCAATATAGTAGGAAATTCATGGTATACTTACGACCACATTACGAATACTATTCCAATAAAAAGGGCTCCAATAACATATTCAACTACCAAAACATATCTCTATATAAGTCTTCTAGAGGTATAAACAATCAAAGCTAGTTCATTGCCCGCAATAACTCGATATCGCTGCAAATTTTTGGGCTTAAACATTTGCAGCTGGTAAAAGGGCAAGATATCTACCCTAAACTACCCTTTTACATCTCCACAATCTTCCTTTCTAAATCCGTCCTTTAGATATAGGTAATCCCATCGTTTAATTTGATTATTTTATGCATCTGTCTGAGAAAATAAACCATTTCATTCAAGAGCATTTTGACCTTTCAACTAAACTGAAAAAGTGCATAGGTATGCTATATTATTCTTATATCTTAAACTTATAATATACAATCACAGACGACCATGTTCATATGAAGTCGGCTGAGACTAATAAATAAATAAAAATATGATATTGACTTTGGACTGGATGACTGGAAATATTGGTCATTTTCATGTATTTGAATGTTCTTCCGCTATTTTCACTCAACTACTAAAAGTGCACTGAATCATGATTGATTATATAATAGAGACATGCTCATAATAAAAATGTACACACTACCAAGATCATAATTATTTTTATGAAATACTTTCACTATTTTCAATTTACTAAATGTAAGTACTAAAGCACAGCAGATTCGGTATAATTTAATTAAGCATAGCCATTACGTACCTGAGATGAAAATAAATGACATTGTCCAGTTTCGCAAGTAGGAAGGGTGGAAGAGAGTGGCCATAGGGCCGACAATATGATGAGTATGAGAAGAAGGATAAAAATGATAAGTGAACAAACTATCAAGTAAATGAGACCCTTTTTCGGAGTGAGTCTGCATTTATTTGCACAGGACGATAAAAAATCATTGGATTTATTTGATCTATCATCATTGTCACTACCATCTTTATTATCATCCTCATCACTAACATCCCCATCTTCTCCAGTGCGTCTTTGATGACTAAAAGCCATTTTCTCTTTCTTGGGCTTCCCTTTGAAGAAGCCTTTCTTTTGCCTGAGAGGCTCTACTTCCTCCGGGGAAACTGAGTCTGTCAATCCGTTTCCAGGCAAGTTCTTGTTCTCCACAACCACCTCCATTTTCCCTACAACAGCAACTTATAGAACAGTTTATCTTGGGCATACGTCACTTTATCCGTTCCCTTCACACGCACTACAGCAATAACACTAGGTATCCACTTTTCACTGTCCAATCACCAATATGCGGGTCACAACTCACTTTTATGTTTGTACGTGAACTTTGCAGAACTCTCAAAGCATGGCCTTTGTGCACAGAAATGTAATTGCCTTTCTTTGTCCGTAGGTATAAGGTGCGATATAAAATATTTACTATACCTAGTTTAGTAGACACATCCGCCTATTTTTCCACTTCTTACTCAGCTTTGAACACTTTTAAGGTAAAGAATGAAAATAGTTTTTTGAAGTTGGACAAAATGGTTAAAGAATTACTGTCACACACATTGATTCGTCTTCATCGTCGAGTTACATGGCCTAGCATTTGTAGTTTATGTTGACGCTGAAGAGTCATTTCCTCGTCCCACACTTTCGTCACCTCAGTTCATTCTTCTGTTTGAGATAACTTTTTGGCTGTTAACTCCTGGATGAACTATTTCTTTCATGTTTTCATTCCCATGACCCTGTAAAAACAAACCAGTCATCATATTACAAGAGCTATGTAGGTATATGTTATGTAAATACTAGTACCTGTATGTTTCGTCATGAGGTCATGACTGCATACTAGATAGTTGATTCAACAGAATGTTTATAGGTATAAATAGTATTTTTAATTAAAATGACTACCATACTACCATCATTGTAAATATGACAAAATATTAATAACAGGTAATATTATTATATACTATATCTCTCTATAAGTGCTCACATGTTATCCATACCAGATATATTATTATGAAGTAATTTTTATCCGAGAAATATTTCGCTTTGACTTTTTTGAATCTAAAAAAACACTGTTTCAACTTTACTATACACAATACCTACATGCTTAAAATTAATGCAATTTCTGCAGCCTCAGAAAATTTTGTATACTTAAACTACCTACATAATAAGTGAATTAAACTGCCGTAACATGTATTAGGTAGGTAACATTGATTCTAGTTACAAAAGAAGAAAGCATGGTATACGACAGTAACGGTTTCCAGATTCTATGTAACATGATAACCAGAAGTGCATTAATACCGGAAAAATCTTCATACAAATAAGTACACCGAACCTTTCTGGAAAATATTCCGCAATATTGCAAATTGCATTTCTGAGTGAAATCACGAACTTGAGAAATTATCTATTTATAAGTGCTATCAACGGCTTTTGAAGTGTGGGAAGTGTAAGGGTGTTGTTTGTATTGCCTCATGTGGTTGGGAAGAGAGTATTGCAGACATTTTGATTTCATTACCTATAGGTACATGTATCTTTATTATCTCTGCACTCAGTATTCATTGAAGACACTTTGGGGAAACATATTGTTCCAAGCAGTCATTCATGAAATGTACATTTTGCCTTTCTGGCAACCTTTCATATTTATAACTATCATCAAATTTTATGTCTATTTGTAGTCAGAAACTAGATAATATTTCTTATGAAAGGTTAAGAAACAAATTTGATACACACACTAACTAAACTACTCCTTCTAAGAAGTACTTGGAACTGAAAAGGCTAGCAGTGTTAAAAAATTCAAAGGAGAAAGATATTACAATAAATCGTTTGCGACATAATGGTTTAATGTATTCGCAACCGCTTTTACCAAGCTGTGGGATATAAAATGCTGTGTGTATTTTTAACACTAACACTGATGCTCAGAGTTTCTCGTGGTTTCTCACACCGAAACACAAAACCTTGATTCAATGTAATTGTAACTTGATATCATATGTCACTCACAACAGTTGCAGTTGCACTTATTTAGCTACTGCAATTATTTTTCTGTGCGCATATCTCACGTACATGTAACAGGTTGTTTGCATTGGTCTTTATTGCAGACGCCGTGTATACCAAGTTTGCTCTCGTGCTGTCGACTGTAACACAAAACAATTACAACATACATGACTACACTACATCACCCTATAAAATTACAGGGAACAACACAACCTATTATTACTTACTTTACGTCTATTAGTGCCGTCTGTGTTTAATGTTATGTTCAGACTGTAATTCGGAGCTATACGTTTAGCTTTGAGCTTAGGCTTCACACATCACAACTTTCTTTAGAATTGATGGGCTTCGTCTGGGCATTCCTTGCTGCAGCGATTAAGAAGTGTGAATGTGAAGCACTATTGTATTCTATCGTACAAATACTCGATGACTCAAGTTCAGTCAAGCCAAGTCAACTGCATTCGTTGACTTTTCTCACCAAGACTTTGCTCTGCGGAGTTTACGACACAAATGAGCCTCGCTTCTTACGAATATTGTTTGTAACGATGCAAAGTGATAGTTAGGGACCTCCAGGTCCTGTAATTAGTGAACTGCAATTGTACTTAGTTGTAAGTAGATTGTAGGTAACTTTGTTTGTGTATATGATGGTTATTACTATTACTGATTTAATCCATGTGTGTTATGTTTGAGTTAGCAAGCTAATCTCAAAAGAGTGAGTAAGTAAAAATAATTAAGCTGCTAACTGACAATAAGAGACTGACTGACATGCCAGGCAAGAGTGGACTGAACTGAGGCTGCTTTAATCAGTTTGGCCGCGTTGTGGTGAGTACGGTCTTCTATGTATATTACCTACACTAATAAATATGTACATTGGTAAATTGAAACTCTGCCTGAGTGCTCTGAACTGAAATGAATTGCATTAAGTTTAGTTAGAGCTAGTAAAAGTGTCTGTTACACACACAGACAGACAAACTGTACACAACACAACACCATACCAGAAAACCAAGTAACGCAATGTTACTTAAAAGAAGGTATGTATGTAGTATATGTATAGGATCTTAACCAATGCTTCTTTCTCACTTCAACCAAAGAACACACACACACAAATATACGACGGAATGAAAGAAGAATGAATGCAAGATTGCCTCATCTCTAAACGAAAGCCGAAGCTAACGAGGTTTAAGCCAAAGCTACATACATACAGCTTTCTGTATGTAGCAGCCAGCACACACACCAGACACAGATAATACCATGATGGCTTGCATTTTGTATACAACACATACCTACACCATGTACTGTATATCTATCGCATCTCTGTCTGTTAATACATAACTATCAACAACTTAGTACTAGACAAACCGCGGCTTAGGTTAGTAGGAATGTAGGATTAGTCTGCACAATCTAAACCAATAGATGTACTACATGCATATAGTAACACGTACTATATGTATCTAGTGCTATATTCCACTGTTCAAACTAAAAGGCTAAAAACTCTTAACTGTGATCCATTCCCAGATAAAACTTTTCCTTCGCATCAGTAATACATAACATTAAAACATGCATTTATTCATTCCATCCAACTACTTGCTCAAAGTCCGCATGTATAAAATAGAAGAGCTATTCAATGCAATGCAATGCTAGAGTGAGCAATGTAGGTAGGTTATGAAAGTAAAATGATATAGGTACCTTGCCTAGATACGTAACTTTACTTAGGTAATATATTTATGTGACTCGTATCCATAGTTTTTGTAGTTGGTGATATGGTAGGTTGTTTGTTGTTGGTACCCATAACACGTATATTTTTTGAACTAGTATAAGCTCAGCAATTCTTATAAAATGAATGCTGAACTAGGCAACCATGGGATCTCTCATCTCAGTCTCTCATCAACGGGTAGTTTCTACTTCCACCTGGCGACCTTCAGATTTCTACGTGGAACCATCCCACCTGAGCTTCCCTCCATCACACAATACACACACTCACACACATTACACGCACACACTAAACTTGTACATAAAACAGCCAAGCATTTCAAAGGTATCTTTCTTAAAAACTTCTTAACACTTTAGGGTATTTTCCAGTGTGCTTTTTTAGTTTGTATTTACGTGTGTGATGTGTCAGTAAATACTGTACAATAAAATGAAAAATGTAGTCAAAAGATCCTCAGAACAGTTTTATTGTCACAGCACAGGGAATATCCGTCACACTACAGTAAACCGCTGTGCCAACTCCCATTATACTGACTGTAACTTATTCTGCATCTAAATCACTAATATCGGTGTGTCATGCGAACCTACAAGTAGATTTCTACTACTGCATGTTGCACCACACATTCACATATGCTAATGCAAGAGTAAAAGTATATTCACTTAGCTTTCGTTTAAGTACAATAGCAAACTATTGGATTTGACGTACGTCTACTATCTGTATGGTACATCGTGCCACACTTTAACAATGGCACTTAGGTAGATGGGTAATATACCTATGATTGTATGAATTGTAATATTATATATATCCTTTAAGCTAAAGTGATGCTTTGGAGATGCTAATGCCATCATATAATGGGCTAAGGATCATTGCCTCTTCAGCATTGTTGGTGTAATGGTATAATCTGATCCAGTGACTTCTCCGTGCTCTCTCACAAACTCACAACACTCCCACTGATTGTCAGTGAGCTCAGCTCCAGTTTATCTCTGTGTAGCATGCACTTGATAGTTTCCAAAGTTAGTGTACAGGTCTATGTATATGTATAACAGTTTCGATCTTTAGATATAATGAACATAAATATTTAAATCAGCTTAGGCACATTCTACAAATACACTGCTTGATATGCGACTTTCTGAATATTAGATGGAAGTGCCACAACCAATGCCAGTCTCCATTAGAGTTTTATTTGAAAGCCTTACGTTTTTGTAAGATTGCTTTTTTTCTGAATAAGAATAGCATTTTCTTTAGTTTAGCTGGGACTTGGAAAAAATAATGTACGTAAGGGATAAACTTTTGTTCGGGATGACTTGGTTGACTTTATTGAATTGAATCTTATCTTCATCACAGTCTCTTTGCAGACTACCTAACATTGTTTTTCGTATTTCATTAAAAGGCTTCTTTTCCTACTTACTTTTGACTTCTGGAATACTTCTACTGTATATAGTATAGTAGTACAGTACAGAAAATGAAAAAATCTTTTGTACTATAATAGTAATGTTATAGAATCTAGTCTTAGGTACTTTAAATTTTATTTTCTCGTTGTGAATAAAATGTTATATTAGCAAACGTGGTTAAAGTTCAAAGAAGCACAAGTATGTGGAAATGCTGAGTAGTCATATAGTAAATGATAACTCTAGTAACTCTATGTGAAGTATCAGATACAGGCTCTTTATCACGTTAAGCTTTGTAATGTATGCTTGTGCTTATTGAATTTCACTGCATGACTACAATCGGTAGTAAGTGTATATATAGGTATAATATGTTTAGTTTTCCAGTAGCAGTCGTTATGGTGCCAGCAGCACCGAATTTGCCTGGAACATGGCGAAGATCAAGTTACGTGAGAAGAAAAGAAACTAGGAGTGTTGCTATTCAGTATGTTCTATGTAAATTACGCGAAATATTGCATTTCAAGTGTTTGCATCTTGGAGAAGCGGAGAGGCAGTCGACAGTTATGGGCGAAGTTGAGTGAAATCATGTTGTCTTGCAACTCTAAGGAATCTGGATCACTTTGATGATTGTTGTCTATAATATTATACTCATTTAGCTCTCAAGGACTTTCCGTTCTTGCCACTCTGTTTGAGTTAAAGCTAACGTAACTTTTGTCCATGAACAACAGGCGGGTCTGGATCACTGAATGCATCACTTGCTATGAGTGCCGTACATCACATTGTTTTCTCCTTTCTTTATAAGTGTACGTTAAAGCAAAGATATTGCGTAGCTCAGCCTATAAGAAATTCAAACATAGACTCTGAATGTACTATAATTATAATGTATTTATTATTTAGGTATGCTTCCTTAGAATCATCCTTTGTATTAAGGAGATGTATTTTATTTCTACGCTTTAGAGCACGCAGACAGTTGATATTGACGAGACGGAGACGAAGAGTCTTCATTCACCATCTCTCGTTCTGTTCACTTTGAGAGTCAATACAAATAGAACTCACCTAACAAACAAGATTGCTGCAATACTAGTAGTAGTTTGCACAAGTTTTACTCAGACACAACATAACGTAGTTTTGCCCTACGACATAATAATGTTGCTTGTTTCAGAGAAGGCTACTGCTACGGCTGCATTGTACATTATACTCTGTATAGACGCAATTAGGTATATGAAAGGAACTAATGAAACTCTTCAACAATTGCATCCATGTGTTCAGCAAAGAAAATGATGTTGCATTTAAAGCAATCTTCGACACTCAATTGTCATAAATTATTTGCAAATTTTTCTATTTGTGAGAACATTAACCTCGTCGTATCTTCTGGGTATGTATATTAGTAATAGTTACACGTAAGCTTAAGAATACCTCTGGTCTGAAGATAGTTCCCCATAGCATTGTAATATACTGGTAGGAAGAAGAAGGAGGTACCTAAGTACGAGTTTTTGTCTAATGTAAAAGTCCTATTGAAGCGAATGGGTTGGACTCTTCAGATCTACTCAACATTAAATTACTTCCAAATAAATGTCAGAAAATGGTGAATGCTTTTATCAAGTACACATTTCTTGCTGTGTTTTGCTATTTTCCTACAAATGATTTCATTAATGTACAGAAAGCTGTCTGTACTTTTAAAGACAGTAGGAGGTTTGATTAGGGAATTTTAGGGATATATTTATGTTCGTATGTCACTGACTGTACAAAAGTATTGTCATTATCTTTCCTCCTCCTTTTCGTCTCTCGCTTAAGTTTCCCATTAATGTTGTTTTTGTTCATTAAATTTACTAGTATAGGAATGTGATAAACATTGTTTACAGCTAAATACTATACTACATTTCCATATTTACAAAATTCCACTGTATTGCAGTTAGATAGTATTTATTTAGCATTTTCGTATAACTTAATGTTGGAAACAGAATGCCTTCCTATACTACTGATACTACTATACCGGTGGCCCAGTTACAAAACCCTATTCGATACACGTAAAATTCCACGCGAATCTTTTTTAGCGGAAGGATATGTGCATGTTTGTTATGTGAGCTGTCGGACTTAAGATGCATGGAAGAACGGCTGTTGTGTGTATGCAAAAGAAAAGCTGAGAGGTAGACAAGATGTTAGTGTTGTGTTGTTTCATTGCATTGTATCAAAGAACTCTCAAACGTGTAATGTAGTAATGGTGTTTGTATGTACTTATGTATGTGTTGTATAAATGTATTGTGTCTACTAGAGTAGACTTGACCTGGCAAGACTTGCCTCGGGATACTGAATGGAATTCTGCATGAAACAATGATGGTTTCCTCTGTGCTTAACTAAAGCGTAGCAAACGAGACCCACAGTCATTTTAACAGAAAATACAGACATCTTTTTCACTTTGTATTGTGTGTGTGCATCTCTTCACTTGTTACGTACTTTACATCGTTGCTAAAAGCTGGAAATGTGCATAAAAGTGTAGAACGTCTGTGGTTGCAGACAAACAGATTCTTGATAAAACGAAGAGTGTACTAGTAGGATGTTATGTGGATTGTTTTGAGCTTATGCTATATTGTGAATTGTAATCCCGCATTTGTAAAATTATGTTTAGTATATGTATAAATGTATAATACAATTCAGCTAGCGTATCTGTGTATATTATACATTCTACATAGTTGGATTCGTACAGTTGGTTTTCGTTCTGCTGCTCTGACATGATGCAACCTTTATTTATGTGGTACAAGTATGGGGTTATGAATAAAGTAATAAATGCAAATGCAACAATACCCACTTCGTCTGAAAGTGGTGTGCTTTTGTCTTAAAAATTAAGAGTACTAGAGTGAGCCTCGAAAATGTACAAACCGGTTTCATTCCCATCTTAAAAATACGAACAGCTTTTATAATTGAACGCTTGGCTTTCTTGACAGCGTGAAAGCTTCTGTTAGTACATGAATACATGTGAGCAGATGTATGTGCTGGTACTTGCACAGCACAGGTATGAAATTATGCTTTTTGACGTAAAAAAATTTAATAATTGGCAAACTTGTAATAGTATTGTAGAAGTGCAGTGATACTTCGTCAAGATTAATAAACGGGTGGTGTTACTCCCCTAACGCTTGTATCTAAATTGCCTACAATTAGTGAGGTTATCTCTCAGAGTCATTCAGTCTACCTACAATGTAATGCACTATGATTATAATTCTACTGTGGGCCATACACCAAGTTTCCAGAAGTACACTCTTTACTTTTAATTTTCCAGTTTTGGTAAGAATAATATGCTGTAGAGGCGTTTCAATAAATAAAGTAAACCAAACCTGCAATTAACCAGTTACTAATGTGAAATAACGTGCCTTTCTCCTTTCCTTGCAATATCCCAGATAGATCAACTAGATTTTCATTTTCCCTCTTATCGATTTGTGAGAATAAGGTAAAAGTTTCACATGTAAGTATTGTAGTAGCAAGCAATTTGGTCGAAACAAAGCAGCAATTCAGTAAACGAATTGTACAAATGCTGAATCGTAAGACATTAAGAGGAAATAGGCTAATGGTACTTGAATGACGTCTACAGAGGAAAAACAACCTGTTCAGAAAATAGTTGAAAGTTCCAAGAACAAATGCCGAATTACCATAAAAGAAAAGTCTGCTAATAGTGTAGATACGACCTTTCCATGCACTACAGTAACTGTAGTACAGTTACTGCAACAAAAGTTCCCATCAGGTTTCCTACCCTTGTAACTAACAAAATTATGAGTCTTTATAATTAAGGCATGTATAGTAGTGTTATAACCCGAACAGACACATTATTCTTAAGTTTGCTACGATTATATGGCGATGTTTCTTGTAGTTTCATACTTACATGCTCCATGAGCTGTCTCCGCTTATTATACCGTGTGCACTGTATGCATTTACAATGCCTCGGAGGAAGAAGGGAAGGTGCTAATAATAACCATGCCCAGATACGATGACACAAATTATAATTGTGTCTACGTTTCTGCTGAAACTTCTTTAGTGTTTCGTATGTAGAAAACATACATTTTCTACAACTTTCATCCATAAACTCACATACAGCTTGTTCATAGTCACAGCAATAATTTGAAATCATTCTTATCACTGGATGAGTAATTAAATTAACTAGACACATCAGACAAACAATCCTTTAGTAATTGACACTGTAACACTATCTAACTAATACAAGTACACCAGTACCTCTTACAATCTCATCAAAACTAACAAAGAGAGACATAAAACAAGTGCAATTGTAAGTGAAAAGTTTAGTTTCATGCTGAAATGGAAGAACTGAAATAAACTACGTATGTGTGATATGCAAGTTGGTATGAGTAGGTGTAGACTTGTAAGTGCAGTAAAATTACACAAACCAAAGAAGGGCTTTATGTGCTGTGAAATGTAAAAGCAGATCTTGTTAAAATGTGGAGGCCGGGCATGTTAATACAACCGGGTAATGTCAGGAATATTACACCTCTTTATTTCAGGTAGTATCATTTTGTTTAGTGTTTGTATACGGTGAACTTAAGTGCAATCGATGTTCTTTAGCTGAAAAAATCTCGAGTTGAAATCACCTGGCAAGAGATGACTAGAGTATGCAATAATTTCAGCACATACTACGCACACCAATTCAGCAACTCTTGAACCACACATTTTATACTTTAAGGTACAGCAGTACAATGCTATAACTTTATGGTTCTACTGTGCTGTAGTACACACACGAGTTTCCACTTTTCTTATCACGTTAGGGCCGTTTTGTTGCAGTGCGGTAGTTGTATATTTGTATACCTACATGCTCGTCGTACTAAGAGACAGGGATCTATCTGTATACTACCTATTCTTGATGCATCCCACAGCAAAGTGCACGTTGGATGACATCTAAACAGCCTATTAAAACAAATAGGCATCTAAAAATCTAAAATATGTGAAGTTTTATGTGTCTAAGGTGTAAGCTATACTTAAGTACGATAAAAGTCATAAAAATACAAAAGTAATCGGAAATTCTTGCATAATCAACCGAGCAATTTTACAGCCCAATTGCTAAGAGCATTAAAAATTGCATTCACAAATTTGCAATGCAATGTGTACGCTTGTAGGATAGAATCACCTTTCTACTATACTTGTATATATATAGGCAAGCTTAACAATAACAACTACCACTGGTTAAGTTTAGTTGTTGTGGTGTATGTTACATAGGTATAGTTATTATGGTGTAGGTACGCTTTATGGCTTCACGTGAGTTTAATACTACGGGTACATATAGTAGTACCTAATCTTTTTGGCATGGCGAAAAAATGTATTTATTACCATAAATTTTTATTACTTTTTTTATCTATGTCATATGATATGTAATACACATAACATACATACTGCATGCACGACCGTCGTTGCACTCACATGAGAGTCTTTATCAATCTTGGTTAATTATGTGCAAAACGCCAGGGAAGAATTGTGGTGCATTTTAAAACGTACTATGTTTGTTAATATTACTTCAGTTTACCGGATATGCAAGCATCAAACTGTTCAACAGTCATGTAAGTAGCAATGCTACGAATGATACAATTTCCAACAGTCATTCAGTTTCTACTTCAATTCAAAGATGCAATTCAGCTACCAAGTTTGCAGACAGAATAGTAGGTGATAAAGAAAGTGGTTCATGACACAAAAGTAGTGAAACAAAACCGGAGAACCGTTTCTGCCTGAAGGTTTTTGCTCAATTGACACACAAACGCTCTCATGATGTTGGAAATCAAGAGCCCGATGACTAACATACCTATATAGGTACAATATGAATGTTGTAGTGTCTATTCAGAAACTTGGTTATTCAGGTTTAGAATTGTTTACAGTCCATTGTTTTCTTATGCCTTTATTCCACTCCGTTTTACGAGCTTATATAATAAAAAAACGTCTTTCTGAAAGTGAAACAAATAAGATGAACTTGGTTTTCGCTACAATGAATGAGAACCCTCAAAACGAATGTTGTTTAAAGGAACTATCTGTATACCACTATGTATGCATTGTACGTATATTGAGTGAGTTTTTGGATATGTAATTTAGCTGTGAACTAAATATGAGATACCTACAGTACCTACCTACAAAAAACTTACAATGGTTGAATGTAATCTTCCTGTAGAGGAATACATTTTTGTTGATACGCATAAAGATACAATATTATACTGTTTACAAATCCTCGCAATTGTTTCTTTAACATAATCGTATAAACAAATGGGAGTTTTAGCAGCCTATCGTATTTGTTGTGTACACATAAAACACATGAATATGAAAATGTATGTATATCTGTATATGTAACCAACACGTTCGAGTTTACATACAGTTGATGTTGCCAAAATATCTCCATGAATTTTCTAAACAATTCGTAAGTAATTCAGAATCTGACAACGTTTATTCAAACATGTTGGCCATAAAATAAAGGAGTAATTTATGATGATAACATGTGATGCTTATCTGGACAGCTTGATTATCAATTTGCATAACATACCAGTATGTACCATACGATTGTTGCTAAATTTCGATGAAATTACGTGTGTTTACATGTGGAACAAATGTTTGTCGAAAGGAGATCCGTTTACAGTTAGTATTCTAAACATTTAGTTATTAGTAATTTCCTCAAACGCCCACGTAGGACCAATTCCTAACATGTCGACTATATTATGTTGTGTGCATTGAGCATTTAAGCTACAATTGTGATTATTTGTAACAAATGTAGCAAGAATGTTGTGTTTGTGTCGTGTCTATTAAACCGTGAATCAAAGCTGTTTGCACAAATCAAATTAGGTATAAATTGCGACAGCAAATAACCAAGTTTGTCCTCAGCAAGTATGTACTAAATATTAATATTGCACTGTAAACAATAGGTTTGTATTGTATTGTAGTTCATAAATTCAATTTTAATGCATTATGTACACTATTGAAGCTGTTCCTTTAGAAGTACTTAAACAAGTTCCTATAGCGCTACACTTGCTATCTATATAATTATCCTTTCTTATTAGAATTATACGGAACATAAACTGACGCTTTTGTGTGGTAATCACCTAAATCGAAGTTTCATGCCCGCTTCAGTAAAGGGGATCGCAGGGACTACCTGGCACAATCCCTTTCTGTCAAAATTGGTCCAAATTTAAAATCTGAGTTGGTCTTGGCCGCAGGAGGAAGTTAGAACAGGGCGGGAAAAAAATCTATCGTGGAGTTTGACCTGTAGAAGTCACGGAAGATTAAGCAGATCACACAAAATGAACATATATACATTATACATGCACATGTGCACAACATAATAATAATACAGGACAATACTAATAACATACACATTCTCTATTCTAAGAAGTCATTCACACAGGTACTGCAAAGGCCTGACCTCCAGAGTCAATATATTTAAGCTGGGGTCAGAATACCTTACTGTCGGATTTTTTTTGAAACTTGTCAAAAAGCGAGAAGTGACCCTCCTGAACAAGTTTGAGTAGGGCTGGAAAAAATTCTATCGTGAAGTTCGACCTCAAGAGGTCAATATATTTAAGCTGGGGTCAATAGTATCCGACAGAAAGGGATTACTCATCCCAGCTTAAAAATATATTGACCCTTGGAGGTCAAACCACACGATAGAATTTTCTCCAGCCTTACTCAAACTTGTTCAAAAGGGTCAAGCTTAAATATATTGACCTCTTGAGGTCAAACCTTCAAATATTACCATCTTTGGAGTACCCTAATGAATGACCTCTTCTTGTTATAATTGTACTGTATTATGATTATGTTGTACATGTATATCATTCATTTTGTGTTGTCGTCTGCTTCATCTTCCGTGACTTATACATGCCAAACTCCAGGATAGATTTTTTCCCGCCCCTATTCTAACTTCCTCCTGCGGTCAAGACCAGCTCAGATTTTTAATTTGAACCAATTCTGACAGAAAGGGATTGCGCCACGTAGCCCCTTTTTTGAATAAGCTCGCTAGCAAATAATATGTAAATTTTCGACAATCCATAAAATCGGATACAGTATCTGTAACTAGCTAAAGAATTGACTATTATTGTATTATGTCGTATATTAAAGACATAGATAGGCATTACATGCTGTTATTGAGGTATGAATGTCTGAGTCTGCACTATTTTAACCATAATGCTACTGCATACTGGCGCCTGTATTTGTTTTGTACTTTGTTTGGTGCATTTAGCTAGACAAGTATCAAATCAACTGACAAGGCATTAACTGTAATTGTTATATATTTTATATACATTAGTTTTGTATATATATGTAATGCGATACAAGCAGTGGATCGTATGAATTGATTTTATGCTGCAAAGCAACATTATGTAAGGCAAAGTAAACAGTTGGTTAAGTGAATGCTACTGGCATGGTTTTAAATCCAATATTATATAGTAAGTAATGGATGATGTCATACTTTTCTATAGACAATTCTATTACTGCGAGCCAATTGGTAACTGGAGATTAATCAGCAGCTTGAAATGTTATTCTCAGTTTACGTTTCTTGTCATTTGTTGTTCTATCCAACTCTCCCATGAGAATTATAAAGTACGCATGCTGACGCATGGATGCAGGCGTCAATGCTGAAGAATAAT